>CAUYSK010031708.1:0-77501 GCA_963575035.1 Avahi laniger
AGTCCATATGCATCCTTGCAGGTTAGATGCATTTCCTGAAGACAGCAGATAGCTGGCTTGTATTTTTTTATCCGTTCAGCCAGCCTATGTCTCTTGAGAGGTGAGTTCAAGCCATTCACATTTATTGAAAGAACTGATAAATGAGGTAAATTGTTCATCAAACTGTTGAGTTGCTTTTTATTGCTTTGTTTTCTCTCTTGAGCCATTGTGGATTCTAGCCTTTGATCTTTAGCTTTTGAGTGGTTTTACATTCGTGAGTGTTTATTGTGCTGGTCCTTGTGTAATTCAGCTTTGAGTATTTCTTGGAGAGCTGGTCTTGTCCTGGTGAATTCCCACAGACTTTTGTTTATCTGAGAATGTTTTTATTTCTCCTTCATATATAAAACTTAGTTTTGCAGGGTACAGGACTCTAGGCTGGGCATTATTCTGTTTCAGAAGAGTGAGAATGGGGTCCCAGGCTCTTCTCGCTTGTAGGGTTTCGGTTGAGAAGTCTGAAGTTATTCCAATAGACTTTCCGTTGTATGTTACTTGTTTCTTTCACCTGACAGCTCTTAGTATGGCTTCTTTAGTGGCTATTTTGGTCAATCTGATGACTGTGTGACATGGTGTCTTTCTATTTGTATTGAATCTCCCTGGAGTCCATGGCGCTTCTTGTATCTGTATATCTAAATTTTTAGCAAGGCCTGGGAAATTCTCCTCTATTAAATCTTGAAATAGTTTGTCCAGCCCTTGCGTGGCTTCCTTTTCATTTTCCGGCACCCCTATCAGACACAAGTTTGGTTTTTTCACATAATCCCACATTTCTTATAAGCTTGTTTCTGTTTTCTTAATTTTCTGCTCAATCTCTGTGACTGACTTATTCATTTGGAAGGAGCTGCCTTCAATCTCTGAGATTCTTTCTTCTGTTTCATCTACCCTGTTCTTGATGCTTTCCACAGTGTTTTGAAGTTCCCTGAATGAGTCCTTTATTTCCAGGAGTTCGGTTTGACTTTTCTTTAATATTTCGATTTCTTTAGTGAATTTTTCTTCCAATTCCTGGATTTTTTTTGTGGTTTCCTTGTGATGGTTATCCATTTTTCCTTGCATATCATTGAGCTTACTTATAATCCATGTTTGGAATTCTTCTGTCATTTTAGTATTCTGGACCTGGTTAGTGTTCATTGCTAGAGAGCTGGTATTCCTCTTTGGGTGTGCTTTCTGTTTGATTTTTCACACTTCCAGAAATCTTTGGTTGGATCCTTCCCATCTGGATCCGCTGTTACTTTTGTTTTGTTCTGCCACTAGAGGGAGCCACTAGTATGTTGTCCAGGGTTCTCCTGACGGGAGAGGTTACTTGGGGAGCCTGTTTTGGTCCTTGCTGGGGGTTTCAATTCCCTAGTGGTGGGTTTCTCTGTTGGTAGCTGACCAGAGGAGGAAATGCAGTGGAACCAGATGACCTGAACTGGTCTGGGGAGGAAAGTCACTGGACTGTCAGCTATTGGTCAGTGCCAAATCCCCAGGGACTGCTGCTTGTTGCAGAGGGGGAGTGGCTCTTTATGACTCTCTGCTGCAAGCTTGGAGGCCGCGCAGAAGGCTCTGGCCAGGGGGAGGGGCACTCTACCAGACTGCTCAATGCCCCAGCGCTTTCAGTCTCCCCAGGCGTCCTCCCCTTACAAGCAAGGAGGCACTCAGAATTCACCGCTCAAAGAAACGGCTCGGCCAAGTGACCTTAGGTCCTGGAAGGGGAGAGCTCACTGCGAGAGTTTCCAGGCTAGGGGAAGGAAGCTCTTCCGCACCTGCAACCTGCCATGGGCCCCGAGCTGGTGTTGGCCGGCCCTCAGTGCACTGGCTCCAGAGGGAGTCGCTCAGGGCCTGGGAGGTCCCCGATCAGGGAGTCAGTAGAGTCACCAGGGTGCTCTGCCATCTCCTTTGTGTCTCCCTCCCCCAGTCTCATGCCAGTCCCTCAATAGCTCTCGCTTCTACTGGCCCACCCTGAGCATTCCCAGTTGCCAGTGGCAGTTTCCAGGTTAGAGTCCTCTACTCAGTAATCACCTCCCCGTTCAGGACCCGCTGGGTGCCAGAGACCAGTTTCCTGAGTCCTAACTGCTTCTGGGGGTAGCTCAGACCAGCTCTTCCCCTGTCCGGTGCAGCCCTGGCATGGAGCTCCGAGAAGTTCAAGATGTTTCCCGCTCGTGTCTCCTCTCCGCTGAGTCCCACGTTTCCAGACACAATTCTACATCCACTTCACACAAGCCCCTGCCTCTCGGAGGGCTTGTAAGTCAGTGGGGAAGCTAGACTGTCCCTTGCGGGACTTGTCCTGGTGCACTTACTGGCCAGGCTGGCGCCGCCGTTGCACACTCCTCTCTCTATTGTCTGTCCGCACTTTCCAGGTTTTGTATTCCTATCTCCTGTTATTCTTTTTTCTGATTTGTGTGTCCCCCACTGAATCTTCACCAATTCACCTCGCTGTTTTTGTGGGAGAGCGATCCGATCGTGTATAGCAGACCGAGATCTACGTCTCCCTCTCTGGAAGCAGGGATCCGGGAGGCTACCCTAACTCCACCATTTTTCCTATCCTAAGACTCATTTTTAAGTATTAAAATGAACAGTCAAATATAGCATTAAAACTTTCATGTCATCTAATTCAAAGCTTCCTTTATTCCTCAACTCAGGCACAGACCTTGGCCTAATAACTCAAGGTAAAGGAGGAGCGAAATATTGTCCATTTTATTTTCTACTTTCTTTTTCTTCCATCTCTCCGTAGCTCCAATGTTGGAAGACAGATTGGAAAAGTGTATCACTGCTGTAGTTTTCATTTGGTAAATATTAGCTTCTGGCAAGATGAGTGCCTGAGTTGAGCTATCTGCTCATAAACTTTAGGAAAATAAACCATCTCCTGTGAAATATTTCACTGTACTTCATTTTAGTCTGATATTTTTCAAAAAGTGTGTAGTGAAATCAATTTTGGGGGATTTGACCAGCATTCCTTGTTATGGAATGGAATGGAATGGAATTGGATGAGATGTGATGGAATGGCATAGAATGGATGGAATAGAATGGAATAGAATAGAATTAGTAGAACAAAATAAAGGTAAATTTTAATTTAGTTATATACATGCACGCACACGTGCACACACACACACACACACACACACACCCTTACTGGTGTGTATCCTAGAGTTTATGATTTAAAATCTATTTCATGCTAAAGTCATAGTTTAAAAAAATGTGGGAGCCCCTGTACTATTCCCATGGAAGCACTAGCCCTTCTAGTTCTGCAGTGTACTAAGCTTTCAGCTGGGGAATGGGATGCTGACCTCGCTCCTTTGAGGCAACCCAGTATGAACTGGTTCTCTTAAGGCACCCCACACTTGTATTGCTCCCCTACTCCCTTGCGTGAAAACACTCTCCACTCAAAAACCCTATTTAATCTTTTTATAGAACAAACTCTAATAACCCCCTTCTTTTTAATAGCTGAAATAAGTGATGGCTATTGATAGCTGCTGAACCAGATTTGGTATTTCTTCTAATAAGTGTAATATTTAGTACCTCTTTAGAGTGTAACGGTATTTATCAGTGCTCTCAGATTTGAGTCTACAACCTAGATTCTAAAACAACAGGGATGATTCCATTCAAGTGCCATTACATTTGATCATTATAAATTGAGAAAGTCTCCATAGAGATTTTTACAGTTTGTTTTTAAAATCATTTTATCTTGAATTGTGTCTCCTTGAAAGCAATATAATAGCTATATTATTATCTTAATATTTTCTAATAGTTTTCAAAATAGTGTTCCTTATTTTTATCAAGTGCTTTTTCTTCCCAATTATGATTGGTCATGTGCCTCATAGGGCATAAGACATTAAGCCTCTCCCATACCCCACCACCACCACCTCCATTCTCAGGGGATCCAAATCTCATGTGGTCCTCCGAAGAGTCCCTAGTATCCTTCTAGCAAGTAGCTGTCCCTCCTAACCCATAATCTCTTTCCCAGTGATTTGGGGACTCTCCCAGGGTAAAACTTTTTAAGAACAAACAGTTCCTGGAAGCAATGGCACCTACTTCCTCTAAACAATGAATATTTCTGGTAGGCCTCTTTTTCACAACTCAAACTCTTGAAACAACCACCAACAAATGGCCTCCAGATCTACTCAGTTCCCAGTCTTTTCATTTTCCTTTTGTTTCTCCATGTGCCAAGCACATTCCCATGTCTTCTATACTGCTTCACTTGTTTGGAGCTCCATCCCCAAATTCCTTTCACATTATCTATCATTTGCTATTGTAAAGTATGCATTTCTTTGTGACAACTTTTTCCCACCCAGTCCAACTTTGGTCCCACAAAAAGACAACTTCTGCATTTCTTTACTTCAGAGGTTTGGAAGTATCCTTTGTACAGAGAAGCAAGGGAACCTGTCTACAGTTAGCATTTCAAAGGTTGTTGTTTGTATGTTCATTTTGGGTGGAGGAGTTTATTGAAGAACAGAGTTATGAGAGAGAGAATTATGAGGGAGAGATGTGTCCAAAACCTCTTAGTCATCTCTTGGAATTTCCCAAGCTGCACTGCAAGGGAGATGCCTGAGGTTTCATCCGCACTCCACTCGAAGCACATCTTGGCTTTGACACAATTTCTGAGCTATTCTGAATAGCTAAGTGGATGATGTTGCTCAGTATCAAAGCTGGCTCCACCATGTGCTATGGCAAAGGGACATGGTATTTGTACTCCAGAATCATGTATTTGTAATTTCTTTATCCTGTATAAAAAACATTCTTTCCCCATAGAGCCCTGCAAAGAAGACAATTTTCAGTGTGAAAATGGAGAGTGTGTTCCACTGGTGAATCTCTGTGACGGTCACCCACACTGCAAGGACGGCTCAGATGAAGCAAATTGTGGTATGTCTAACTTTTAGGAAAATACTTTTTATTACTTCAGACTCTACATTTGGATCCTACAAATGTGAAAGGAAGTTTATGAGGACATATTTTGAGGCTTTGGGATATGAACATTTCTCAGTGGTTTTAGCTCCTCTGTCCCCATCTGATCAGGAGAAAAGTTAGCTTGCCGGCCCTGGGTTTTGTTTGTTTCTTTAAGTTTGGTTACATTTAATAACTGTAAGTCTGGAGCAACCTATCTTCAGATAGGAAGTAAAAGTACCACAAAGACAACAGTCCAAAGCAGGCACTGTAGCACCACTCATACTGGCCAGAGTGTTCTGTTCATTGCCTACATTCAGAGGCAGCTGCATGCTTATTTATAACTTTCTCCTCCTGCTCTGCTGTGTTTTCAATCCTTCCAGACCTCAATAACATTATGAGTAATGGACACTTGTACTATGTCTTATTTTTATTTTTAAGTAAATATTTAATGCATAATATGTGCCAGGCTCTGTAAATAAGTGCTGTAAAAAAATCCTGTAATAAGAATGAGCTCTGTTTTTGCCATAAGGAAACTGAGGCTTGGAGAAGTTAAGTGGCTGCCAAAAATCACACACCTAGTAAAGGCCAGAGCTGTGTTTTGAACCTAAGTCTTTCTAATTTTAAAGACAATTCTCTCAACTCTTACTATAATAGAGGAAAAATGTAAGCATTAAGATTATTTTATAGAATTATAACATTGTGTTTCTAGGTAAGACAACCATTGCTGATGTTTTACTTTTCTTCACATACTAGCTTAGCTTGGTCCAATCCCTATCTAGACACTAATGGCCTTAACATTCTGTCCAAAATGTCTGTAAGATGTTGAGGAAGATGATAGAAATCAAAGAGCATTAAGAGCAAGTGCAAAGAAAATACTTTCTGAAGAAGAAACTGGGGTCTGGAGGTAATACCTAAAGTTGTTCCTAAATTTGAGTTTTCTTTTCTTTTAGAAACTAAGTTTATAAGATACATTCTTTACAAATAACTTTATTTTCTATTTATTTGCTGTGTTTATATGCAATGAACTGGCATATCTCTGCTACTTCCAGTTGTATAGCTATATGAAAGAACAAAATTAAGTCTACCAAATTTATATTTTTCAACTTAGACCTTCCAACATACTCTTAAGAAAAACTATAATCAATTTCTAAACTCTAAATATTAAGAACATTGCACATTTAGTTTAGAGACCATCATTTACTCTAACCAATTTAGGTCAATGGGTTAGAGTAAATGACCTTGTGTCCAATCTTATCTACTTAATGCGTCTTTGTTTTATGTTAGTTTTTTTAAAAGATTTATTATAAATTGATAAATTATAATTGTGTATATTTATGGGGTACAAAGTGATGTTATGATATGTGTATACAATGTAGAATGATTAAATCAAGCTAATTCACCTATCCATCACCTCAAATACCTATTTTTTTGTGGGGAGAAAATTTGACATTTTGCAATTTTGAAATCTACAATACATTATTATAAACCAAAATCACAATGCTGTGCAATAGATCCCCCCAAAATTTATTCCTCCTGTCTAAATGAAACTTTGTACCCTTTAACCAACATCTCCCATTCTCCCTATCTTCCGGTCTCATAACCACCCTTCTACTCTCTGCGTCTTTAGTGCGCCTTTTCAATGGCACAATGCGCAATGATGGTTTGGTGCAGTTCCGAATCCAGAGCATATGGCATACAGCTTGCGCTGAGAACTGGACCACTCAGATTTCAAATGATGTTTGTCAGCTGTTGGGACTGGGGTAAGTAATCTACTCAGCTCTTTTATAAGAAATGCTCTTATGTTTTTACTGATATCAAAATGAGTTTATTAAGAAATTTTAAAGTCATAAAAGTTATTAATTTAGAAAATACCCATGAGCAAAAGGAAGAAAATAGTCTTTATTGATACCATTCTCAAATAATAACCACCGTTAATAGCCTTTTTATAAATATTATATAAATATAAGTATATATGAATACTACATAAACATAAAATATTATGTTCTGTTGTATAGCCTACTTATACCTAAGCAGTTCTCATATTTTTATATATTTTTTCTAGTTAATGATTCTAAAAAAATGAGATAGTTCATTTTATGCTATATCATTATATACATAACTAATTACAAAGGTACTGCAGAGAATATGCTTTTTCTATATCTTTGCAATATGTTTATGACAATTCTTTTGGAAAATTTATAGAAGTTCAATTGTTGTGGGAAAGGATATTCAAAATTTGAAGACTTTCCCAAGAAGGTTAATCCAAGTGAAAATTCCAGTTAATGACATACCAAAAATTTATTATATATCCCAGTCTAATGGCATAATATACTGCATCAAATATTTAAGCTCAACATATTCATTTTCCTATCAGTCTTAAAAGTAATGTGGTAAAAAATGGCAGGTAATAAGTAGTAATAACTTACTTCTTTTGCATTGTTCAATCTATCAACTGCAACCCACCATTCTCATCTTTGGGTATACATGATCTTGAAGATTTGGCAATTCCTCACTAGGTTGAGTCATATGTGGTTATTTTTATCCCTCACAGCATTGTATTATTTAACAGTTTGTCATATTAAACTATGAGGTCTATAAAGGTAAGAACCATGTTTATTTTATATATTGTTGTAATGCTAACATCTAAACTAATCCTTATCTAAAAAATAAGTGCCAAATAAATATTCAGTAAAGCAATAATTATTCATTATATATCATAGATATGTACAAATAAATATAGATATACTTAGCCATCTAAATATATGTTAATAACTGTTGTCTAGTTATAAGTCATTAGCATTTTATTTCTCTCCTGAACTAGCGATTAATTTTCTAATTTATTCTAAAAGGTATAAAATTACAAAGAAAAATAATTCAAGTACACCTACACACATACCTTCAACATTTGGTAGTTATCTCAACTGTTCGTAATTTGTCAAAATCGAATGTAATTGATTGCTTTCCCTATAAGGGACTCTACTTTTCTAACTGACTACTAGGTCATGTAACAAAGTCTTTGTGCTACAAACACACTTTCAAAAGTTGTTTCAGAGTGCTTTGTTTTTATTTTTGAACCCAAAACATATTTTCACTAGAAATAATGTTACATGCAGTATTTAGATCTCCAGCCTAGTCCATAAAAGCTGTTTAATTTCTACCAGCCCAGTAGAATTATAGTGTATACAAATGCCAAGATAGTACCCAACCACCACCTATAGATATTTTACCATATGAGAATGTGGTGAGGTCCCACTCAGAGTGTTGGGAATTCCCCCTAACTTCCTTATTTTAGATTGATGCATGTTAACAATTAACCATATTTATGGAGTACATAGTGTGATATTTCCATACATGCGATGTGTAGTAATCATATAAAGGTATTTAGCATATCCATCACCTCAAATATTTATCATTTCTTAGGCTGGAAACATTCAAAATTTTCCCTTATAGCTATTTAAAAATATAAAATAAATTATTGTTAACTATAGTCAGCCTACAGTGCTATAGAACACTAGAACTAATTTCTCCTATGTATCTGTAATTTTGTATCCTTTAATCAACCTCTTCCTATCCCTTTTATACCCCCAACACTTCCCAACCACGATTCTACTCTCTACTTTTTTATGAGATGAACTTTGTTAGCTTCTGTATATGAATGAGAACATGCAGTATTTTCTGTTTCTGGCTTATTTCACTTAACATAATGTCCTCCAAGCTCATCCATGTTGTCGCTAATGTAGGATTTCATTTTTTTTATGACCGAATAGTTCCTTGTGTATATAAACCACATTTTCTTCATCTACTTATCTGCTGATAGACACTTACATTAATTCCATATCTCGGCTATTGTAAATAGTGCTATATTATCTATGTGGATGCAGATATCTCTTTCACATACTGATTTACTTCCTTAGAATATGTACTCACTAGCGGGATTATTGGATCATATAATAGTTCTATTTGTAATTTTTTGAGGAACCTCCATACTGTTCTCCAAAATGGCTGTACTAACTTACATTCCCACCCACAGTGTATATGAGTTCCCTTTTCTCCACATCCTTGCCAGCATTTGAAATTTTTTGCTTTTTTGTTAATAGCTGTTCTAACTATTGTGAGATTGTATCTCATTGTGGTTATGATTTGCATTTCCCTGATTTCAAATATTTGTCGGCCATTTGTATTTCTTCCTTTGATAAATGTCTGTTCATATCATTTGCCCATTTTTCAATCAGATTTTTTGTTTCGCTGCTGAGTTGTAGTAAGTTCCTGATATTCTGAATGTTAATGCTGTGTCGGTTGAATAGTTTGCAAATATTTTCTCCCATTCTGTAGGTAGGTTGGCTTTGTAAATTATTGATTGCTTATTTTTCTGTGCAGACATTTTTTAGTTTAAGATAATCTCATTTGTCTATTTTTGCTTTTGTTGCCTATTATTTTGGTGTCTTATCCATAAAATCTTTTTCTAGACCATTCTGCATTTACGTTTTCAAACCATTTACGTTTTCTTCTAGTAATTTTATGCTTTGGTATTATATTTAATTCTTTAATCCATTTTGAGTTTATTTTTACGTAAAGTGAGAGATATGTATCTAGTTTCATTCTTCTGTGTATGGATATCCAATTTTCCCATCACCATTTATTGAAGAGACTGTCTCTTTCCCCAATGAATGTTTTTAGCAGCTTTGTCAAAAATCAGTTGGCTGTAAATATATGAATTTATTTCTGGGTTTCCTACTCTGTTCCACTGGTTAATGTTTTTATGCCAGTACCATGCTATCTTGGTTACTACAGTTTTGTAGTATACTTTTGTGTATAGTAGTGTGATGCCTCCAGCTTTGTTCTTATTGCTGAGGATTTCTTTGGCTATTTGGGTTCTTTTGTGGTCCCATATAAATTTTAGGGTTGTTTTTTTTTTTTTTCTATTTCTGTGAAGAATGTAATTTGTAATATCATCCCACACTGTTGGTGAGAATGTAAGTTAGTACAGCAGGGATTGTACTGAATTTGTATACTGCTTTGGGTAGTTATGGTCATTTTAATAATATCAGTTCTTCCACTTCATGAATATGGGATGGCTTTCCATTTTTTGGTGGCTTCTTCAATTTCTTCCATCAGTGTTTTATACTTTTCTTTGTAGACACCTTTTATCTTAGGTATTTTTTATCTAGCTATATTGTAAATGGGATTGCTTTCTTGAATTCTTGTTTCATCTAATTTGTTGTTGGTGTATATAAACCCTATTGGGTTTTGTAGGTCGATTTTGTACCCTAAGACTTTAATGAATTTTTTAATCAATTCTATGAGTTTTTTGGTAGAGTCTTCACAGATTTCTATGTATAAGATCATGTTATCTGAAAACAGAGACAATTATTTGACTTCCTCCTTTCCAAGTTGGATGTCCTTTATTTCTGTCTTTTTTCTAATTGCTCTGCCTAGGACTTCCAGGACTATGTTGAATAACAGTGGTGAGCATGAGCATTGGGTCTTGTTTCAGTTGTTAGAGGAAAAGCTTTCAGCTTTTCCGCATGCGGTGTGATGTTAACTATGGGTTTGTCATATAGAGCCTTTACTGTGTTGAGGTATATTCCTTCTATACCTGATTTAACTTCTTGCAATTGGATTGACAGCTTCCAACTTCCCTATATCCCCAAATGCTATGCATTAAAAATGGGAACTCCCCAGCTACAAGCCTCATTCAAGTGATAGCATTATCAGGAAGACAATTTCTATCAAGAGCAAAGAGAGGAAGCGAATTTTATGGTTCATTATGTAAATAATCCTCAATTTGGTTTATGTGGAAATTATTCTATACTTTAAACATATGTATACACTTGTATGTGTGTGTATAATCCTTTTTATTATACATTACAAACTTTATTCTAACAAAAACTTTCAACACGGGGAGCTTTCAGGCATAAATAAATTCATTTTTATTTAAGAAAAAATATGTAAATAAATAGTACACGTTTATTAGAAGAGGGCAGGTTGTAAAAGGAATAATGTTTTTCGTTAAAGACTCAATGAAACTCTGAAACTGACTGTTGTTTATTTATTCCCACTTCAAGCAAAGCATTGGGCAAGTGACATTGATTCCATGTTCCTAGTTTAATGTTGATTTATTTCAATAGGGAATTCAGAGAGGTGAGTTCCTAGGAAGTCCTTTGTATAAACTGCCAAAGTTGTCTATAATGCTGAGGAACTGTTTGTAGACTTGAGAATTTAGTTTGTAAAGATTAAGCTAAGGAGATTGGTAACTTGACCTTGTTTCCACAATTGATGTATCTGACTGCCCTGGATGATTGACCTTCAACTGCCTAGGAACTTTGGGTTCCACCAGATTCACCACCCTTCTCAGAATCATCGCATGATTATAAACATAGCAGTTCTTTTCACTGTGGTTTGTGAATCTTGACTAAATTACTTCCTGAAGGATATATGGAGTTAAGATGAGTCATTTAAAAATGTCAGAATGATTAACACCTTCTTTTGATGTTTTTTTTCAATGAATTCAAATGAAATATGTTGAGTGTGAGCATAATGCTGATTCCTACAGTTGCATGGCAGAATACGCTGTAAAGGAAACATTTCCTTTACTACATTTTAACAGTATATAATAATATAAATATATTATTTTGATTACTCCTAGATCAGAAATCTAAGCATTAGTGATGATATTGTGTCTGTTCTATGGATAAATAAGGCATATTTTTTGCTTTAAATGCTTATGTGGTGGGAATAGCCACATAAATAGATAATTACAATATAATGTGGTAAATGTAATGTGCCATAGGAGAACTTAACTCAATTTGGGCATGTCAGGGAAGACTTTCTAGAAAAGGACCTGAGCTGAGTGGATGACAGCCAATCCCACACACTGTGCACTATTTATTTACATGTTTTTTTCTCCCAGCCAGATTTTACTCTTTAGTTCACTGACCTCATTTCCTATGAATCACAGTCCCTCCATCTGGAGACAGGGACAAAGAACTAGCTTTTTTAGTGTGTGTAAAGCAAGTATTACATCCCATTGCCTTAGATGCAATATTTTTGATGAAGGTCAGGCGCTTGCTTTCTTCAGAAATAAGTCAGGTAATCTCTGCAAAGACTTTAATCTTTGAGCCTGTGCTTATTAAATAGTCTCCATAGTGCTGTAGTAATTGAAAGAAAGTTATAGCCTTAATGAGAATTTGTCTAGACTCGTGCATGGTAACTGAAAGAAAACTTAGTGAATTTAAATGATGTGTGTTTGGTACAGTGGAAAGTAATTTAGGAGTCAATTTATTAAAAAGGCACTGTAGTCTCTCAAGATTATTTATGCAGATAGGGTACAAAATGCAATTCCCCACAGATTCTAGTAAATCATACAAGGCCTATTTCATTAGCCTTTCCTTTTTTTATATTAAACATTTTTATTTCCTGCCATTTATAGGAGGCTTAAGTAAAAAGCACTTTGAATAGCATTTTCACGTCTTGGATCAAAGTGTGAAAAAAAACAGTTTATACTGATTCAAGAATATATGTTAAAGAAACATAGAATAGTGATTTTTAAATGACATTTCCCAGGAAAGAGCATGATACTGTTACTAACCCATCATATAAACGATGCAGGTGATTGGCCTTGCTGAACCATTAGAGTCTAGGAAAGGCCATTAGCTCTGCAAAACTTTAAAGAATTTAGGAAATACTAATGTCTTAAAAATGCAGTTAATTATTTGTGTCTTAGTAAGATGGCCTATGAGAAGTTGGTGTTAAATTTTAAATCCCATAATAGTACTGTGCAAGATATCTTCATTTTACATATCAGAAACATCAAGTTAGGCTTTCTGTTCCCAAACACAAATAAGAAATGAAATGACTTTAGTGTTCTTCCATTGCAGAGGTATTTTGAAAATATTAGGAGGAAGAGGCAAAGTGTTTTGTTTTAAAATAAACCTTTTAAATAAATAGAGCGAAATGATTTAAATTCCTATACGCAGTAGTAATATTCTCCAGGGAGTAGAGGTTTGGGGGAGGGAGGTAAACTCACAACCAATGGACACAGTGAGCATTGTAGGGGGGAAAAGGCACACCCCAAATCATGGTTGGGTGTGACAAAGTCATAACATGTAACCAACATTGTATGGGGGTATTATGTACCCCCATAATATCTTGAAATAAATAAATAAATAAAAATTCCTATGTAAGCACCACAATTTGTTTACACAATTTAGTACTGAGTCCTGGAAAACTGGAAATAAAACTTATATTTTATACTAATTTAAGAAGTAAGTAGACTGTGATTGTGTTCTTGTCCATATTTTCTGACAGTGTCCCGAAATTTTTAATGTGAAGAAAGTCTTAATTTATTAATATTACAACCCAGAACACAAAATATCTTAATAACAACAAAGATAGGATCTAGAAATTAGTAGAAAAATATAACTACTACTTTTGGCTTTAAATGATTCTTTTGAATTTGCTAATTTTACATACAATGATATAATATTTTATAACATTTTTTATTTTTAATTTACAGCTTCAGCAGTAAACACACTTTTCATTTTATTCTTAGCTATGTTACTACGGTAGAGTGGAGTGAAAAAAAGCTTTGGGCAAGATGATACAAAAAATTTATTTTATTTTGGTTTAATTGACTTAACTAAAAAGCTCATCATTTACCTGAAGCACAAATTATAACTATGATGTTTTCCCTATTTTAAAATTAAAATGAATTAATTAAAAATAATTAAAGAGCAAATAATTAATATCAAACTACTATAATTTGATAACTTTCTAAGATTAATCTTTAATGGTTTATTAACTTACACAGTTGGGAAAAACACAGTGATTAGGTAATTATGCCTGCTGTGGGCAAGCGAGTGACAGCAAATGCACCGCTGATTTGTAATCCAAAAGCTACATTAGTGCTTGGATGTATGACCTGGCTGTACAGTGGAATCATTTGGTCTCCGTCCCAGGTCCTTGGATTCAGGGTGGTCTGGGTGAGTGGTTCTCACTGTGTGATTATAAGACCAGGCCAAAAGCATGGAATCACCTGGGATGTATTTATAGAAATGTAAATTCTAGAACCCCACCTTGGGCCTATTGAATCTGAAAGTCTAGAGTAGGGCCCAGCAAACTGTGATTTAATAAGCCCTTTAGGTGAATCAGACGCATGCTAAAGTTTGAGAAGGCAAGTGTTCTTAATCTTCTCTTGTCACTTTTGGCAGTCTGGGAAAATCTACCAACTTCTCAGGTTCATATTTTTAAGTGTATAAAATAAAATATACAAAATTGCATTAATAAATAATTATGAAAATTTTAAAATATTATATGGAAAGATATTTATTTATTAATGTACTAAATAAAATAAGATATACTGGTGGTTCTAATGATTACTGTAATAACAAAGGTGAACATAAGTGATATTTTTATGTTTCTCTAGCAATTGTTATGGCATGAAAGTATCTACAGTTTGTTTTGGTAACAATACTATAGGTGCTATTAATAATATTGTGGCTAGCCACCTGCATCTATATTGGAAGGAAAAACTAAATTTCAATTAAAGATTAGTAAAAATACAATGTAATTATTTTTCACGCAACTACAATCCCCCTACATGTTATCATGGATTGCCAAGGGCTCTATAGAACCGAGGATAAGAGGTTAAGACCTTAGCTGGAGTGAAAACCAGAGATCTTTCTTAGTTCTCTAAAGAATCCGGCTGGGCGCAGTGGCTCACGCTTATAATCCTAGCACTCTGGGAGGACAAGGCACAGAGGATCGTTTGAGCTCAGAAGTTCGAGACCAGCCTGAGCAAGAACAAGACCCTGTCTCTACTAAAAATAGAAAGAAATTAGCTGGACAACTAAAAATATACAGAAAAAATTAGCCAGACATGGTGGTGCGTCCTTGTAGTCCCAGCTACTTGGGAGGCTGAGGCAGAAGGATCGCTTGAGCCCAGGAGTTTGAGGTTGCTGTGAGCTAGGCTGACGCCATGGCACTCTAGCCCGGGCAATGGAGTGAGATTCTGTCTCAAAAAAAAAAAACAAAAGTCCCAGATGATCGTGACAAAGTAGTTCTCTCATATCAAAAACATTCATGAACCTTTGTGTATTCGTTTTGTTAGAAAATATAGAGCTTGTACAAAATGTTTCCAAATTTTGGTGGTTTGATCTTACCTGATATTAAAAACAAGACAAAGCCATACACACACACACACACACACACACACACACACACACACGCAAAATCCCCATCAAAAACCTTTTTTTCTATTGCAACCAGGTTTAAGCAGCCTATTGAGAAACATCTCTCACCATCCAGGGTATTTCTTAGCTTGTCATTTTGACACTAACCTATTTTGACTTTTCTGGAACCTCTCCCGCCTGCATCATAGATCAAAACAAAAGTGGAGAATTTTTAAAAACCTCTATCAGAAGTATCAGAATGATATCATTAAAGAGAATTCTTTTTGTCTTTAACTCCTATTTTGGCTTATACTTTTTAATCGATATTTTGTCACCCAGGAGAGATTTATGCAGTCAGGAAATTACTAAGGATATAATTACACACACAAAAACGTAAGAAAATCTCTGTTATGTTTTGGTAGAATTACTAATTGCCTACCAATAATTTTCTGCAACATGTAGGTATTGCCTGTTACATAAAACAACAAAAGAACATATTTTCCCCAGGGCAATGTCCTTTATCATTTCCTAGATCATGTTATTTGGAGTAAGAGGAGGCTTCTATATTCTAAAACAGAAACAGGTAAGGACAGGAGAAAACTTTAGTTCTATGAAATTTATAATGAAACTTTTCTTGCCCATTCTATTTCTCTTCTAAAAAGTATTTCCAACTGCTCAACCTGTAGTTTATGAAATCAAGGAAAACTTTTTAATAAAATTGATAAAATCCAATGAAATATTCCTTCTCCTCCTTTCCTTTAATTTTTCCTTCTTTTTTCCCCTTTCCTTATTTTCTTTCTTCCTTTCTCACATTCTATTCCCTTCCTTCTTTTCTTCATGATTTTCTTTTATTTTCTCTTCTTTTCTTCAGAAAGAAACTGCAGTGTATAAAACTGCAGTGTATAAAACAAAGAGCATATGCAGTAAAGTTAATAAAATACTACATGAAAATAAAGTCCCAAGAAATAAAGAGGCAAATCTACAAAACATGCAAGGTCAGTGTAGTTACTAATATATCTGAGATTCTTGGAAACCCATGCAAAATGAAAAACGTTAAACATCGTACAACTTTCTTTATGAGATAAGATACATCCTACCAGTTCCATAGGGAAGACAGGTTTTGCTTCACACTAAATTCTAAGGGAAATTTCACATATATGTTCTTACAGAGTCATAATCCAATGAAAATATATGCACTGAGAAAACGTCATAGCAAATGTGGATGTGCGTTGTCATATGCCTCCTGCTTAAAACTAACTAACTGAACTCTATCAGCAGTTGAGGAACTGATGTTAAAGTAGCTCACGTTGCCCAAGGTGTCCAAGATGTTGTCCATGGAGAGAGCCTGTCTCTGTGACAGTCCCCTAGAAGAATCACTTTTCTCAGCCATATTTTTGGTAGGAAGGAGATGTTAGCAGTTTGTTTCCTTTGGAACGCCGCTATATCTGTAAGAAGAGAACAGTTACTGGCCTCATCCATCAATTTTTCTCTTGCTCTTAATGCAGTAGCTTACACAAAGGCAGAAAATGATTAGGTTAAAATAATTTTTATTAGCATTTCTTTACTTCTGAGTAAGTATCACCAACTTTTAAGGGTTGAGGTCAGAAAGTCTAAAAGTAATTAAACTTACCTGCTTGCTAGGAACTATCCTAGGGCTAGGTGTATTGCTATAAATGTGGTAAATGAATAAGCAATTGTCATTGAAATTTCTGCAGTTCAGGAATGTTTATCTGTGTGCCCACATGCCTTTACTCTCCTCATGGGATAATTTGCCATCGAATCCTTTCCATCCACCATTCCCCTACCTATCAAAAAGCTCTCCCCTGCCTTCTGTCCTGCTAAATCAATCCCCTTCTTTCCCTCCGAACTGAAAAGAAAGGTCCATCCTTCTCCAAAAGCCTTTTCAGACTAATCCCACCTGGCTCTATTCATTACTTAAACCTTTTGGGGTGTGAAATGAGCTACAGTGCCTTGCTGCAGTATTTGCAGCATGCATTATTATTCTTTCTTAGCTTTAGTGTGTCCAAAGACTTAAAACATCCCTACCTAAGCTCCTGCTCCAGGGAAGAATTCTTATCACAGCAAGTACAGTGTGAGGAGCCAGACAAAAGAGAAGAAACCTAACCAGGGCCTAAGAAGAGAGGCAGAAGATTTAATACCATGCAAGTAGCCTTGGGACATCCTTTTTTCTCTCCCTAGGATTCAGCTCTGTGTATATTTTTACATTCCATCTATGACCTCAAAACTGGTAATGGCTGCATCTATATGCTTCTTTTCTCACGTGGAATAAAGTTTTCCTGAAGTCCCTTTGAGGTTATATAACCCATAAAAATGGTAATAAAGGTTTAGAAATAGGGTGCCAGGAGGCATCAGTATGTCAACAAGGAAATGCTATATGGTGACACTAAACTTCCACTGATTTCAAAGGGTTATGTAAGTGTGTGATGAAATTATCTAAATTTGCAGATCTGAAACATTTTAAAGATTCAGAAAATGCATACACTAGTTGTAATCTTCACAGATTGAAGCCTCTCCAAAAATTAACATGTAATTTCCTTGTAAGAAAAGGAAACTGATGCAGGAAGAGACTCGGTTGCAGAGCTTGACTTGCAGAATTTAATATAATGCATTCTCTCTTAACTCTTTCAGTAGTTCTGAAATTTCTGTCTTTCAAAAATAAATGATGACTAACATAGGGTTTTTCATCTTTTATTTTGCCAAGAACATTTTAATGTATTATTTATTGCCCATCACTTCTTAAAATAAGGAATAGTTTGTTGTAAACTTCTACTGCCACATTGTGTTCTTTTCCTGTGAATAAAAATGAAAATAAGTTGTGTTCAGTCGGAAAAAGGATGAGTTTGACTTGGCAGAATTTGAAATGCAGGTAGTCTGTCTCAAATCTCAAATTCTAACATGTAGCACTGACACCTGGAAAAATGTTTATATGTTCTGACTGTCCCTACAGGATTGTTGATAACAATAGTTGGTACAAAAGTCTAATTATTAATATATGAGAAATTCATAAATTTGTGTGTGTACATTAAATTTATTTTTTTATTTCAGACTATTACTGGGGTACAAACATTTTGATTACATGAATTGCTTTTGTGCCATTTGAGTCAAAGTTATAAGTGTGCCCATCACCAAGATAGTGTGCATTGTTTGCTAATCTATCGGACTAGCATGAATTTTTTTTGAAACAGTGTTTTGTCTAGCTATTCTAAATAACTAGCAAAATACATCTACTTTCTCATATTAAATTTGAAACTAAAGCTATAGAAAAAAATAATCTCATAAGATTACATGTGTTTTATTTCCACGTTTATGTGTATCTCTAGTTTTCTCTACTGGGTAGTGAAAATACCACCATGGAGCAGCATTTGAGAACCCAGGGTAGAATAATTGGGTATTTACTTAATATCTATTATTTTCAAAGATTTGTCTCTAGTCTTCCTTCCTTCTGGAATAGACATGTTAAAAAAAGATTCACCACCAATTCCACTGTAGTGTATGCTAGTAGTAAATGTGCAATAAATAGGCTAGATAAAGACTTATAAATAATTTCCCAATATTTTTTCAATTCAATTTTTGTCCAGATTTTGATTTGAATTTTCTGAGAAATTAATGCATTCCTTCAGTCTCGGTCTGAAAAGAGATATCCAAGGGATAATCAAAGAGGATAGATATAGATAATTGAAGATTCTAAAATCCACATCTTTGAAATATTTTTTAATAATGTACCCTTTAAGATATTCTTCCATTTAGTCATGAGTGCTTCAAACAGATTATCAGGTAACTATAAGTCACTTTAGAAGTCAAAAAGCAGAGCCTTGTAAAGGTAGAAGAAAAAGATACCCTGTTTGGCTATGACAGTGGTTCCCTGATTGCAGTGACAACCAAAATCACCAGGAAAGCTTGTTAAAACCAGATTGCTGAATGCCCCCCACCTCCAGAGTTTCTCATTAAGTTGGCCTGGGAGGAGGCTAGAGTATTTGTGTGTCTAATGTGACACATTCCCTTTCTCCTGAGGCTAATGATGCTTGTCTGGAGAACACACATTGAGAATATGTCATGGAGAGTCAGGGACATAGAAAACTACCTAGAAGAATATTCAACACAAGACAGCATTCAGCAGAATGATGAGACTGGGAATGTTAACAAATGCAAGAAAGGAAGAGAGCTACCTAGAAGGGAGATTGGAGAATAATTATGACCCACCAACTATACCCTTGCAGCAAAGATGCTCACTAATCAATCAATTCCAGTGATGCTTCTAGAGAGTCTTCAAATTGGAGAAGCATACCTTGATATTTTTAAAAGCCAACATTGCTATGATGAATTTTACCAGAAGCTGCATCAATGCTAAAATTCAAAGTCCTGTAAGATCTATTTTCATCCACATTCTGTCTTTCCCAAATGTACGGGTCCTTAAATATAAACTGTATTCGTACATTCCAGACCTTCTACAACCTCTGCTGCCCTTTGAAGTTTTCATGCCTGTTTTTTTTTCTAAGCTATGACAAATACATTTTATATAAATACTTGAGGTGATTCTTTTGCCCACATGGAGGAAGCAGCTTAATCTCTAACAATAACAAGGCTCATCTTCCTTTTGGTAAATTCATTTCAGGCTTTATTAAAGCATTGGTAATGGCTTTGTGTGTTTGAGTCACTTGTACCTGTTTATAAAATAAAAATACAAGATGCTAAATTCTGGGACATTAGATAGAGCCGCCATTGCCCCTGCTCTCTATTCAGTGGATGAAAGATACCAGACAAACACTTTCAGTTTATTCAAGGCATTGAAAGAGTGAAGAATCACCCTGTATCTAGTTCTGTTCTTCTAAATGATCATTAACAGCTTTGAGTGCTCAATGAAAACTCCCTGTACACAGATAGGAAAGGGTCTTTTAAAGAGGCAATGGATTTGTCCATCAAGCCACTCCAAAAGTTAGGAACCACATTATGGCCTGGCTGAACAGTAGAAAATAGCAGGAACCAAAATGTTTCCAGCCTAAAAGCACATTTTACATGAAAATTAAAATCTGCAATAAATAAAAGACAGTAAACAAAATGAGGAACTGAAAGCTAAAGGTCTCCAACTGAGTCTAACAAAGAGTATTAGGTTAATTAAGAGAAATCTTCAATTAAAACTCACAGTTGAGAGCACGGGTATAGCAGATTTTTGGAGAAAGGAAAGCCTAGAGGCTTATTTGTCTTTTATCACAGGGAGGTGTCTCTTTCTCCACCCTGTGATGGCTCCCCAATTGACACTTACAAGTCGAGGCTACATACTTTCTCTTTTAGAGCAATCACATGGCTTCTGATTTAAATTAAGGCTCGTTAGCCTTTGAATCAAATAATATCAAGAACAAAAAAGAAATTTGAGAAATAAATACTGAAGATCTTTCTTTTTCTATGTTGCTAAGGAAGAAAAAAGAATAACATGATTCCTTCCCACCCTTTCTTCTCTTTTGATGATAGCAAATTTAGTCTGACCAACATTGGACCTATTTATCCCAGGTTCCACAATTTCTTTCTATGGTGTTCCTGGGAGACATGCAACTTTTAAAAGATGAATTATATTCAAAACGAGAAAGACTTAATAAATTATGATGCAGCAATTCTGCAAAATGGTTATGTAAATTGGTCATTATGGAAACTATTGGATAACACAGAAAAGTTAAATTTAAAAATAATAAGATAACCAAGTGATAAATGCAATGATTTTAACCTTGGAAAATAATATATAAATATGCAAACAATGACTAGAGGTATTATGCAAATGTTAAAATGATAAGCATTATGGGTATTCTAGTGATTTGCATCACCCTTTATGTAGGAAAACATTTGAAGTTCTATATTAAAATGTTGACCTCTTTGTATGGAATCTCATAATTTCTTTCAATATCCACAGCATTAAAGAAATAAAAATGTAAAATGTAGCTTATGTTTTTTGTTTGTGTTTTTCTTTAATCTGTATGTCCTTTTTTCCTAGAACTGGAAACTCATCGATGCCAATCTTCTCAACCAAAGGTGGACCATTTGTTAAATTGAGCACAGGGCCTGATGGCAGCTTAATACTAACACCCAGGTGGGTCCTAAGATCTGTTCTTAGACTAGTTGTACATGGACTGGAAAGATGGTAGGTATTTGAGGCCGGTCATACTTGAATCCTACCACATACTAGTCATATAATGTTGAAAGTTATTTGACGTATTATTCTTCAGGTAATCTCAAACATTATCTGTTTGATCCTATCTGATAACATTGTCTAAGCCTCATTTGTGGTCAAATGAGGTATTGTATATGGAATGTCTGGCACACTGCTAGGAACTCGATAAGTTTTAATTTCATACCTTCTTGTATCTTTACCCTCAGTAGCCCACTTTAAATTGCAATCTGAAAAGGAGAAAGCAAGAAAAAAAATGGATTTTTCAAAAAGAAAAAGGCCATATTATCGGGCATAAATTGGGAGGGAAATGAGTTCTTCCTTGTCGGTGTGTGGTGGCTATAAACCCATCTATTTATACCTCACTGGGCTGAGAGAAAGACACAGGATCATGACATTGTCATTCTTCCTGAACAGAAGAATAACCTAGCTCTGACTTCAAGATCAAAGGCCAGGACAGTAATTCTATTTCTCTCCAATTTCTGTAAATATATACGGACAAAGTATGGATTCACTGCTCATTCTGTATAGTGATTAAACAACTTACCCCTCTACCCTGAGACATATCCTATGTGTGTGTTTGTGTATGAAAATTTTGATTAACAAAAATGTATGAAGAAGGAGGTGCTAAGTTCAATTACATTTTCTCGTTCCCTATTAAGTTAACCAGAAACTTTTCTGTGCTTGATAAAAGAAATTAATCAATTTTATACATACCACAGAGCATTAGCATTGCTTAATATTTCTAAGACCATTAACAATACCTTGAAAAGGTGAACCATTTTGAATAAGGATTTTCATTAATGAGATTGTAGATGTAGAAAGAGTTGGATGAAACTTGATGATATACTCGAAAGCATCCTGGAAACTGCTTCTCTCTCAACAGCATGTGGATAACAGTAGGGAATTTAATTGAGGCTTCATTGGTATCTGGGTATACATACATGAACATTGTTTATTAATAAAATATATTTCATTATTTTCAGTTGAAATTATCCTCTCTTCTAAAGAGGATGCCAGTCATTCAACACGGTTGCATATGATTTCAAGTAAATCTTATCATAGATGTTCCAGAAACACTGAATTGCTTTGATTGGACATATAGGTTTTAGGTCTTATTTTGTGTTTTTGCTTTGTTTTGGTTTGGCTTGTTTTTTTCCTCTAAAAGTTCAAACACCCAAATAACATGCACAATTATATGTACTTAAGTATATGAATATAAATCATTAAAATTACATGTGTGTTTTTAATGGGCCCAACATCTGCAACATACATAAGGAAATAATGAGCAAGTAATTTAATTCCTTGTGTTATACTGCTCTCTAGTGGTTAATATGTATGACACAGAGTAAAACAAATTTTCTTTGTTTAAAACAGAATTCGCTTTGAAAAAAAATTGGTATCTAAATTTTTAAGCAGATAGTGAGTTTCCCAATAACTCTTGCTTATAATTTCTTTTATATTTGCTCTTTACACATCTGCCTCCCTTGAATGGAGGATCTCCTATTCATTCAATTCCTTGAAGGAAGCATACAGCTTCTCACACGGTGTTGTGCATTGAATAGCTGTGGGATTATCCATGCTGAAGCATACTCTGTATTATAGAATTATGAAATCCAAGGTTCATTCAAGTAAAATGGCAATATCCCTATCATTTAGCAAGTGTTTCTTGTGTATAAGTTACACAATAATGACATTGCAAATATTTTTTTTCATTCTCACAAAATTCCAATAAAGTAAGTACTAATACTCCCATTTTATGAAGGAGGAAACTGAGTCTGAGGGATTTTGAGCAACTTACCCAAAATCACCTGAAGGGAAAGTGGTAGAGCAAGTATCCAAAATAGACTCTACTTGATTTTAAACTGGGGCTTTTTCTGCTGTGTCTTTCAGTCTCTTTGAATTTTGTAGATGATATTTCCATTAAGAAGTCTATTTTACTAAAAAAAAAAAAACAAAGAGGGTATGATGACCTATGCTATGTTTTACTTTAAAACATTAAATGCACAATATTTGAAATGTCATTGTTCTTCTATTACAGTCAACAGTGTTTACAGGATTCCCTGATTCTGTTGCAATGTAACCACAAACGTAAGTAAATATTTTGCCTTGTTCTCCTTCAAGCTTTCAACTGAAAATCTGAATAAATAGAGTTTCCATGTTATCTGAAGTTATTGTGGCACCACTCTATTTTAGCGGTCAGAAGAAATCCACCAAAATAAAATAGATGTTCTTTCTTCAATTATTTTAATAGCTTGTGGAAAAAAAATGGTGGCTCAGGAAGTCACCCCAAAGATCGTTGGAGGAAGTAATGCCAAAGAAGGGGCCTGGCCCTGGCTTGTCGCTCTGTATTATAACGGCAGACTGCTCTGTGGCGCATCTCTTGTCAGCAGTGACTGGCTGGTGTCTGCCGCACACTGCGTGTATGGGTGAGTACGACCTCACATGTCCCTTCCCAGACAAGATCAAGGTCACCACAGCAGACGCTGCCGAGCATCCCATTTCATGTGACCTCACAAAACCATCCCACCAGGGAAGCTTTCCTGCTGTTTATGACATTATAAACTTTCCAATTGTTTTCCCGTTAGAATCACGTATAAAAATAGAGACAGTTCAATTTAAAAAATTATTTTTCATTAGATTCTTATATCAAATATTTTGTTTCCTACATACATAAAAATTGAAGTTTTTACCTATTCACAAGGTAAGCATTTTTAAGAGTGTGAAATTAATATTTAATGTATTGTGTTAGTTACCATTCAATTAGTTCAATATTTGTTGTTAGCAAATTTTCAATATCAAAAAAGATGCAAAAGTAGCCTTCAAATTACAAATATATTGTGCTCTAGAAGTTCATGTATGAGCACTTTGTTGTGATGAGAATAAAAGCGTTTTCTTAGTTCTCATCACATCTGTTTTGATGCTACCTGTAACTAAAATTTAGACCTAATATCAACCATATCTAACTCTGTTTTTATGATATAAGAAAAAACACATATTGAATTCTAGGATTTGTTTTCTCTCTCTAGAAGCAGGCACAGGAAAGAATAGAGTGAGTGGAGGGGAACGGGGGAAGAAAATAAGCAATCCTGGGTCCAAAAAAATGTTAGTTCTGTTCTTCCCCACGAGAGAAGGCACCTCGTTAGATAGTCACATTCCAACCGTTCTGAATTAGGTCAGGAAAAAAGTGAGCTTCCTCATAGGAGATTTATAAGCATGACCTAGGACTGGTTTCCTGCTCCTAACTAAATAGGAGAGGCCTCCAGGACATGACCTTACCAAGGAGGATTAGAGCAAGCCTCTCTGGAGCCAGCATCCAGGGTCTCTGGGGAAAGGACCGAGTGTGCTCAGGCATGGAAAAGGCAGCGGAAGTTAGTAAGGTTAAAAGACATGACTCTCCCTACCAACCCAGACAGTGACAGTTCTTGGGCAAATACAGACAAATTGTCAGACACAGAAGATTGTGAAAGTTTTAAGGGAGATAGAAAAAGCCAAGAAGGATGAGCGTTAAAGGATTGAGCCTGTGCCTAAATACTCATCATACCAGAGAGGAGAATAAGAACCTTCCCCTAAATCTCAGGTTGGCCAACTGGCTAGTCCCCAAAGGAGTGATCTGAGGTGCTGCCCCATGTACATCTGAAGTTCTTTCTGATTCTGTGCCTTGAGTGGATATCTGGGTGACTAAATTACAGCCTGTCCCATACCTAAAGTGCACTGTCTTGATTTTGCTGCCTTCCGATAATTATATTTTAATCTGTTTTCAATCGTATCATCACAAGCATCTCTAACAGACAATTTTCCATCCCCTGCTAAACATGACTTTTAATCTTTACCTGCACATATTCTCTGCCTTGGCATATCACAGATGGGTGACATCTATATCCTAATTCTGTTGCAAATAAAAGGCATTTTAGCTAAAGTTTCCATGTTTCTTATTGCACATGGATAGATCTTAGTAAGTTAGCAACCTTGCTCTATTAACCTTGGATTTGGTAAATTCCTTTGTTTGTTGTTCTTGCAGAATGTATGCTTTCTGTCAACCTGGCTTGCAGTAATATTAGTGATATCTTTTAATTATCTACTTTACATATGTGCCTTTTATAGGTCAATGACAGCAATATTATCTCTTTTCAATCCATGAATATATGAATAAAATATTAATAGAAAGGCAGTTCCATCTAATATTAACACATGTTCAATCATATAGGGCATAAAATGTCTTTTCACACAGTTTTAATTTGAACCCAAGCAAACAAAGGTAGCTGTACTACTAGAATTGTGACAAATTCCAAATTACCCTTCCCAACCTTGCATTTCATTTCCCTTAGCCATACAATGGAATTATTTTTTCTTTCTCTGGTGCCCAAGAGTTTTCTGACTTTCTACTTCATATCTGTAACAAAGCAAGAAAGTTTCTGATATTATTTTAGATAGTTTGAGCAACAAATATTTTTACCAATATGTTAATACTGTTATTTGTCTCTTTAAAACCCTAATTTTGCTGTGAAAAGCTTAATTTCCTAATAAAAAGAATAACCCATATCAAGCAACTTATTGAACTCATGCTACACAGATGTCTGTCCTTGGTGTAAACTTGTTCCAGGTGTTTTAACCTTCAGGCGGTAAAATGGTTTGATTCAACAGCTCTTCTGTTTCCAATCTTATTGTCAACACTCCATTTGTAGCATCTTAACTTTGCCCTGATAGCCACCCTAGTGAGTGGATATCCCTCAGGCTCTGAGCTCCAAATACCCCGTTCCTGTTCTGATCCTCTGTCACTGAGTTATCTCCTTTTACAACCTAGAAAGAGGGATTTGGAAAAGCATGGCCAACTTTGCTGTGATTTAAAGGGCAAGGTTAACTTTGAACCAAAGGCCAGGATTTTGATCCTATCTGTGCTACTGACCGCATGTGTGATTACAGACAAGCAATTTAGCATCGCTAAGTTTCAGTTTCCTAATCCGTAGGGTGACCATAAGGATATCCACTCACTAGGGTGGCTATCAGGGCAAAGTTAAGATGCTGCAATACTCGCCCATACTGTAATTCATACAAACGTGCAATAAAAATTTTACTGGGTAGCAGTTCCTGCATAGGAAAGTTCCATGAATAAAAGGGTCCAAGTCTTGTACAATAGATATTCAGTGTACTTATTTTCTTAACTTTTTGTGTTATAAATTCAAATATGAATAAAATTACAGAAATGGTCCAGAGAATTCTTTTATGCTTTTACCCAGATTCAATAAGTGTTTGCATTTTACTCCATATACTTTATTATCTCTTTCTCTCTAAGACTGGAGTCATATTTTTTTCCTGAACCATTTGATGGTAGGTTAGATACTGTGGCTTTTTTCCCTTAAATATTCCAGTGTATTTTTACTGAGAACAAGGATATTTTCCTACATAATGAGAGCATGTTGTGAAATTTAACATTAATGCAATATAATTATTTAATTAATTATGCCAAATACACTCATTATTTTATTTGTGTGTTTGCCAATTGAGAGCCAGTCCAGGACAGTGCAGTACATTTAGATGCTACATCTGTTTCATCCTCTTTAGTCTGGAGTAGTTCCTTTCTGTCTTTCTTATCTTTGATATTTTTTAATACAGGCCAGTTATTTTGTAGAACATCCTTCTGTTTGAGAAAACCTTTCAGGCTTGTTCCTTTACCAGTCTCAATATAACCCCATTCGCTGAGAACTTCTCTACTGTCTGGCAAAGTAAGATGTTCCAGGTTCATTTCATGCTTTCCCTGTTCTAGCCTTCAAGTCAACTTTTCTATAAGAAACCTTAATTCCAATTAACTAAATTTAGTTCTTTCTACATTTCAGTAAACAAGATCTTGTGTGCTCACGCAACTGTTGGTGTGTCCTGTTCCTAAACACTCCCAATGACCGTAGTTTGAAAAAAGGAGTTGTATTATAAATGGAGGTTGAATGACTGGGACATGTGTAATTTGTATTCCTTTTTATGCGTAAGGAAAAGAGTTTCTCGTATATAAGTATTTCTATTTAATCTATTAAGTAAAGTCTGTTTTTAAAGTATAGGTTTGCATTTATTTGCGTAATTATGAGAAAGAAAAGTAAGTACAGGAAACCAGCAGTATGCCAGATAATCCTCAGCATTATTTGATCTGGCAAATTATTCCTAGAAACTTAAGGAATCATCTTTGAACTCCTTTCCTTCACTTAACTTCCAGGACTCTCCATGCACCTGTGATTTTCCTTTCATTTCACTCTCAATTCTTACTCAGTCTTTTTTTCCCAGCTTTTTCTTCTCCTCAAACTCTAAATATTAGAATACTCCAGGGTTCTGCCTTCAGCCTTCTCCTCTTCTCCATCTACGTTGGCTCCATAAATGACCTTATCTGCTGCCATGATTTTAAATACCACCAATATGCTTAAAACTTCCAAATTTGTACTTTATTTTTTGACTTCTCTAAAATCTGGATTCACTTGCCCACATGACAACTGGCCGATACCAACTTAAATGTCTAATAGAAAGTTCCAAATTTAATATATATTAATCAGAACTTTATTCCCTTTTTAATGCTGTTTCTTTCTGCTTTCCACATCTCAGTAAATGCTATCAGCACTCACCCTGTTGCTTATACTCAAGTTCTCAATTCTTCTCTTTTTCTTACTTCTTATCTGTGATCACCAGTAAATTCAGATGAATCTGTCAGAGCTTCCTAATGAGATCCTCAGCCATGATCCTAGGGCCACTGTTGGCTCTTCCTAACTGGTCTCCTGATTTCTCTCTTGCTGCACTCAACAGTCTCATCTTCACACAGCAGCCTGATTAGATAATACGGCTCTTCAGCCTCCAAATGGTCTCTCATGCTATTTACCATGGCCTCCTGTGTCCTCACCAGGGGCCTATCAATATCTCCAATCTCGTTCTTGTCACTCTGGCCAATGACTTCCCAGGCAGCAGCAGCAGGACTTCTAGAATAAGCCTACCTTGGTGCATTAGAGTTTGCCATTACCTCCCCAGAAATTTGTAAAACTTTCTCCTTCATTTATTAGGGTGTTCTTTAAATTGCCAATTGTTCAGTGATGCTATCTCCAACCACTGCATCCAAAATAACACCCTTGCTCCCCTCACTCTCTTTCTGCTTCTACTACTGTATATACTAGTTTCAGGTGGGATTTAAAATGTTAAAATCCAAGTCACCTATGAATGATTACCCATCTGTCTTTTCATCTATTTATTCATTACTTTGATTTTGAATTGGAGTTATTATTTTCAGTTCATATTTATGGGTAGACACATGGTCTTTTATAAACAACTTATTTTATTAACCAGGATAATTATGATGATTATTATATGATACTGAAATTGCTGAAAGTTGGCCCATGTTATCCCATTTAATCTGGCTTTTTTGTTCTTTCAGTATCGCCCTTGATATTCTTGAAAACTGTCCTGTTTTCTGGCAATGCTATATATTTTTTTTCCGAATATCAGGAGAATGCAAACATTTTGGTTACATGATTTGCTTTTGTGCAGTTAAGTCAAAGTTGTAAGTGTGTCCATCACCAAGATAGCATGCATTATACCCATTAGGTGTGTATTTACCCAACCCCCCTTCTAAGTGAAATATTGCAAAAGAAACAAATACAACATGTACTCACTATTAAATTGGAGCTAATTGATCAACATCCATGTGCACATATGGTAGTAAAACAACACTATATTTCAAAAGCATTCTAATTTTTACTTGCCTTAAAAATTAGAACTGGCTATCCTCCTAGGAATCCTTGTTCTGTTCAGAGAAGAATAATAATAGAGACCAAAAACAACGTGCTGGGAGTAAACATTAGTGTTAGCAATGGGTAAACTTGCTGCGTTTGCTGTTGTAATACCTCTGGTAATGATAAAACAGAAAGAAATTTCAATTTACAGTTATGAACTTCCATTTATTTTCTTTTCCTTTTAGCATATTTTGTTGCTCTATCATAGTTATCTTATCATATATACTTTCTACTATAGTGAAATTCCCACTTCCAAATGGATATCCTGACACCCAGAGTGGTGAAGTTATTTACAAACCAGCTCGTAGCAACATAGATCAGGGATAGCGTTGGTACATCCTGTCCAGTGCAGCATCTATGTGCCAGCAACTACACTTTAGAGGTATAGAGGTCAGGAGTCTGCCTTCCTACTCCTTCCCAATTTGTACCTCTCTTTCACTTGTTCCTGGAATAAACATTTTGCTTACACAGGGCAGATGAAGGTGAAATGCATCAGGAATTCAGCAACCTCTCCTGCCCAAACAAAAGATGCCCTATTTCTGCCATTTTTAGTGTCTGTTGGACTGTGGCTTACCTATCTGGGAGGTTCTCTCCTCCCCACCCACCTATCTTCTGTCCTATAGCTTTTCCTTTCTTTACTAGAATGTAGATGCTTTGAGACAAGAAGGTTTTAAAGACATACTAAGTTCCCTTTTTTCATCTAAAATGATTTCTCAGAAGGCTTTCTTCCCCATCCCTCAGCTTTGGATAAATGAGAAAGCTAGAAAGGTTATTGCATTGCCCAATATCTCAATAGTGATTACACAGTACAGATCCTTGGGTCCTACTCCAATCTTCTAAATTTGAATCTCTGGAGATGAAAACTAGGAATCTAAATTTTTAGCAAATTTCTCACGTGATTCATAAAATTTGAGAACTGTTGGCTATAACTTTTGTATCTGTTAGTCATTTTCCACCAAAAAAAAGCTCTGAAATTGCTGTAGGATATATTAGTACTAATGGTGCTTCTGCTGGTTTGTGTTTGTGTTGAGGAAGTTAAGTGCATAAGACATAGAAAGGTTTATGAAGCAGGACTCGAGAGAGAAATATAAATAATACATGTCTGAGGGATTTTTCCTACCCATGGTGCTACTTATATACACTGGAGTAATAAAAAAATGAAAAAGAGGCTATTTTCCATGTAGCATAAAAACAATTTTGGAAATTATCAAGAATGTGTCAGATTAACATGCATTTAATTAAACTAATAATTTGAAGCCTGCATATTTAATCTTCACAGTTCATAGTTCATGTATTGGTTTTCTACTAAAGACCTTAAAATAACAACAGGAAATGGTGATTATTAAAATTTGTGTTAGCTACAAGCTCTCTCATATCAGTAATTATATTTGTTAATTCTCAGATGGAGCATAGTACACAAAAGAGACAAGAATTTGGGAGTTTAGCTACTTTTTTTCTGAATCATCTTAATTTAACATTGATTCAAATCTATTGCAAGTAAACTGTATATACCTTTCTGAACTTTTATAAGATAGATTCTGAAGATAAAATATATAGAAAACATTTATAGGACAATCCTGTCTTTTATAATAGTGATATGTGCTCTATTAACTTCAAATTAGAATCCATATGATTGTCTCATATATTCTTTGAGCAAATACTAATAGTTAATATTTAAATGTTTTATCATTAATATAACTATAATTTATATAGATTATGTACATATATAAATTTATCAATATTAATATAAAATATTCATTGGATATATGAATAATTATAATGAATAAATATATAAATAAATATAATGAAATGCAAAATAGAAAACACATAGTGTAGCAGTTATCAGATTACTTTTTATAAATATTTAATAAATATATAAATTAAACGTTGAGTAAAAAAATGCAATTCTTAAATAACTGTCTGTTACCTGTTGGCCTTAATAGGCAGGCTAATCAAGTGAAAGGTATGACCAATTGAGCTTTAGGAAATATACTTAACATATATGATAGAGAAACAAGTTCAGAGATAGGACTCCAGGGAAGAGATTTTACTCTATCTACTCCTCCTGTTTAGGCCAAGGTAGACCAGAGAGTCTGAGGGTATAGTGGGACTGGAGTACAGTAAGTATGTTTGAAATTATCAGTATGCCAGGCATGGCCAAAGTACTGATTCCTCTGACCTGCAGAAGGGAAAGCAGGAAGGCCTACTGAAACAGGGCCTCTAAAGCATCATAATAACACCCTGGCTCAGCATCTAGGCCACTTAAGGAGCTACCACCAATCACTAGGAGCAGAGATCCTTCCCTTACCTGGATTCACATAACCCAACAGCAGGGAATGTCTCTGCCTCTTACCCACACCCCCAATCTCCCTTCCCGTCCTCAAGCCCACCCACAGAACTGTGCGCACAGCTGTATGAGGCACCCCAGTATGCTGAAGCAAGTGCAGCCTCTAAAATCAGACAGCCCCAGTTCAAGTGTCCCCTCTATGGTTTAAACAATCAGTACCCAGTCTATTCTGATTGTAAAATTCATAGTGCTATGGTAAAGATTAAATGAGATGATGCAGTCAGTGTCCTTAGTACTATACTTGACACCAAGGAGATTCCTCATAGATGGAAGTTATTTTGTTGCTAGAAAGCACTTAGGTACATTTTATCAAGTTGTAATGCAATCTGGTTGTCAGTGGATGCTTACTGGATACTTGGGTGTTCATTGGCTTTGTGGATGATTCCTCCTTGACCAAACATTGTAATTTGGAAATAAAATGAAGAGATGAATAGGTAGATGAAAAGATAGACAGATAGATGTAAAATAACTTTACATTCTTTATACATTTGTAGGTGACTTGGATTTTAACATTTTAAATATCACTTTGAACTAAGCATTTGCAACTATTAAGAATTGAATCAATAATTCTGCCTATTGAATAAGAATTGAATCAATTGCAGTCACTGAATTTTTAATTCATTGTGAATATGGCTTAATTGGCTTAAATCCAGCTGGTAATTCCTTGGCCTGAAGATATTGCAGGCCAATAGCCCATTTAGAAGTCCTTGCATGCTTTCAAATTGTAATAGGCTACCCAATTTCATCTGTTTTATAACACAAGTGTTATCGTTTACCAGTGTATTATCAATGACCAACAATATATATGGAAATTATTCAAGTTCATATATTAAACTGTAAGCATTATAATAGGTTTTACTGCTTACCTTAGCTCTATGTGAATTAAGGGATCCCCTAAATGGAAAAATGCTTCTGAAGGTCCTTCCATCACTGCTACAGTTGTTGCAGTTGTCTGAAGAAGTCCTGGACTAGGACATCATTTCCACAGTGGCATGTGACCTAATGAAGAGGTTCTCAAATCTAGCCATGTATGTCCATAAACTTGGAGTTTTAATTTAAAAATTCTTTTTAAAATTGTCTGGTAGTCCATTCCAGACTCATTAAATTAGGATTGGGGGATGAGGTAAGTAGGTATCAGTATTATTTAAAAGCACTACAGGTGATTCTAATGTGTAGTCAGAGTTGAGAACCACAATCTACCTAAAACTAAAGATCAAAAGATCGCTTAAGAGAAGTGATAGAGATTATCACTAATCAAGGCTTCCTCTGTGATCTGATCAGCAAAATAAAAATTTAATGACTATTTTTACAGAAGAAATCAAGAAACATATTAGGATGGAAACATATAGTTCTGGAATTTCTATTACGGAGATCTAAAAAGTAACTTCTTTGGATGGAAAGTAACTCATACTTCTCTATTACAATCTTCAGGAGAAATTTAGAGCCATCCAAGTGGACAGCAATCCTAGGCCTGCATATGACATCGAATCTGACTTCTCCTCAAACAGTCACTCTGTCAATAGATCAAATTGTCATAAACCCACTTTACAATAAACAAACAAAGAACAATGACATCGCAATGATGCATCTTGAATTTAAAGTGAATTACACAGGTAAAATAAATCACTTTTAGTTATCAAATTAATTCAAAATTAGACTTGAAATGTCAGTATCAATGCATTAATTTATAAAAGTTGAATAATTTGTTTCATAAATCATTATATCATTTTTAATTGCTATGGATACATAGTAGTTGTACATATTTATGAGTATATGTGATATTTTGATACAAGCTTACAATGTGTAATGATCAAATCAGGGTAATTGGAGTATCCATCACCTCAAGCATTTATCATTTCTTTGTGTTAGGGAGCATTCCAACTCTACGTTTTTAGTTATTTTGATACAATAACAAATTATTGTTAACCATCGTTATCCTGTTGTGCTACCAAACACTAGATCTTATTTCTTCTATCTAACTGTACTTCTGTACCCATTAACCGTCACCTCTTCATAACTTTAATGCAGTTGGGGAATGGAGGGAGATATATTAAATTTCTTTCATCAAGATGTTTAAATTCAAGTTTCTAAAAAGAACCAGTAAAATAAAACTCTCAGAGTCCTCTGCAAGAGTAAACTCAAAGGAGCAGCACAGAGAAATAGGTCATGTTATTATGCATGCCTTCTCTATTTCTCTTGTAAAAGAAAGGCAGATCCATCTTCCAGTAAACTGAGAGAAGAGCATATGTTCTAAGGGTAAAGTGAGTAAGAATTAGGTTATTCATAAATAAAGTTTTTTAGAGGAGATTCAGTAATATTAAGAGTGGCAAATTAAAAACTGTCTACAGATGCTTAGAATATGTACAAAAAAAAATCATTTGATAAACTTTATCTTGAAGGGCTCTGCTCAATTCCAACCTTTACTCTGAAGTCTTTTCCAGTGGCCAGTTAGGATAAGTACTTTCATCTCTTTGCTTACATGGAATGCATCTATCCATGTACTACAGCACTTATCAAAGGAAGACTATTACTGTGGTTAGGTGTATAGCCCTGATCATGAGGGTAGGCACTGTATCCTATTCATTTTTATGTCTGCCCTGAGTCTTACTTGTAGTCAGTGTTTAAGGTCAGGCAGCTTGTAAATTGATGCAGAAATGCTTTAAAAGTCAGTGGTCAATGTTAATGCTTCCATAAGTGCCTTATAAAACAATTGCCTAAAAGCTTTTTTAACATGGAAATAATTGGGGAAAATTAAAAAAGTCTCAGAATGTTTGCCCAAGTTTCTCTTAATTAATCCTGAAAATCAGCCTTATCAAGATTTTTACAAAACTGACACCACTTTCCATTGAGTACCATGATTATTTAAAAATAAAATATAAATGATTAACTTCAGAATAAGACATTATTTACATCATAGAAAAGTAATTAAGAGACTTCATAGAAGACCCTAAAAGGCCATCAGAGGAACTAATCCATTGTCAAAGAAGTACTGCTATGAAATGCCTCTTTCCCCTAAAATTGATGTCTAAAATTGTTCACACAGGACAAAACAAAAATGCAAAATTTTTAGATTAAATGTTGAAAATGATTGATTTTTAAAACTGGTTAGAAATGCATGTGTGTCTTTTCTCTTTTTTGTTGTTTACTTGTTTGATTGTTTTGTTTTGTTTGTTTTTCCAGGTTATATACAACCTATTTGTTTACCAGAAGAGAATCAAGTTTTTCCTCCAGGAAGGAAGTGTTCTATTGCTGGCTGGGGAACGGTTGTATATCAAGGTAAATTATCAGACTCAAAAGAAATAAAAGGCCTACTAGTAAAAAGTATGCTATTTCACTATCCTGTGAATATTTTCAGTATTTTTACAACTCATACACCATACTATTATTTTTTGCAGTATCTCCTAAAGGTACTGTCAGGCTGATGTTTATATGTTGTATATTGATATAGTCTTTAAAAATTTCTCCACATTGTGTAGAGCATATTATAAAACTATAATTCTTTTAAAGGGACATTCAAGTGTCTCCCAAACTTAATATCTAATTTTAGTATTATAAACACTCTGATAAAGGGGAAAGGTATATCTATTAAAATGAATATGATCAAAATTAACAAAAATTTATTTTTATAAAGCACATAAAGTTTCATCAAAAGCCAAATTACCTGTCACATTTCCCAAATCAATAAATCTATTTTTATTCATAATGTAAAAGCCTCACACTCACATTCCTTAAATTGAGAAGGGAATCCCTTCTAGCTTCAATATCTTTATTCTACTTACTGACAAGAAGACTTAGATATGGCATGAATTTTACATTGAGGACTATAAATTGAAATACCATTCACCTCCTCGCATCATTTAATAGCATGTTTCCAAACACAAAAGTTATGTATATTAAAAATAATCAAACATGATTAAAAAAATGTATTCCAATACTTCATATCCTGTAAACTTAACCACAAGGTTCATTGGCTATGAAATTCCTAATAGGAATACCACATCCAGGACAGAATTTTGACCACTCATTAATAATAAAGCAAAAAGGAAAGGCACTATAGTCTTGTAGGAGGACCTGAACTCGATAGTCACAACAAATCATAGCCACGATGTTTAAAAGTCCTAATTGTATTTGAGATGAAAAATGTACAGAATCTTGTGGACAGGTACAGAGTCTCAGAATTACAGTACTCACAGCTCAAATATCCTTTACCAGAAAGTTCTAAGTCAAATGATTCCCTGATGATTCTGACAAAGATTTACTCAGCGATTACATCAAACTGCTGAAAATGCCTCATGTCTGCTGTCCATTAAATGTATTGAAGTCAAAGACTGTATATTCTTAAATTTCTTCCGTTTGAAAAATGTCTTGATTTATTGAATTTGAAATTTACACAGTAAAAATGATTTCTAGATAGATATTTTCTCTTTCAGACTTCAATATAAAAGACATTTTATGACCACAATGTAGACTCTTCAAAAACCAAATTATCCAATAACAAAATTTCAGACTCTTTATTCCATAGGAAATGTATCTTTTGTTTTTTTTTAAGCTGAATAAATGTAGCTAACATTTACTTATTGTTACTAAAGATATATATTTAATTGACTTTAAAAAGTCTCTAAGAGGGCTATGGAGCCAGAAAAAAGAAACTGTATCTAAAATCAATTTCATTTAAGAATAAATGACAAGGTCATGTCTAAATATTTCTTGGATTATGGCAATTTTGATAATTTTATGAACTTTGCCTTATGATTACCATATACTTATTTTCATAAAATCCCAGTTTCCCATCTTTTGAGTATAATATACTAATTAACTAGCTAGGAAAACCATGAACATATTGTTCACTAGGAATAAATTAGGCTATATTAGTTAGGTAAATTAAGCCAATCAGTAAACTTAAAATTACTGAAGCGTGTTTGGGGGGGGAGGGAGAGCGAGGGGGGTGTGGTGGGTAAGTATTCTCAATTGTGATCATAGCAAATCATGTTCACAAATAAATATTAAATAAAAGGACACTGCTCAAATTTTCCTTTTCCAGAGAATTTTATTATCTACCAAACAAATTTTTAATTCCTTGACAAGCAGCAAAAATGGCTTTGGTTCTTATCGTAAAACTGAAATCTATCAGCCCAAACTTGATCTTCATAGGGTGGATAAGAGTGAGATGGCGAATTTTATCATCCATTTCTATCTCTCCAATTCATTTTCTTAATTCAGGCCATTGTCAGACTTGGAAAGTTGTCCAGTAATATGCGAGTGTTTATACCCATCCAATGAAAAGAAGACACATTGGGGCTTTCACTTTTTTCTGGAGATCCAACTGTTACACATTTACCAACACATGGCTGAGTCATATATATATATACTGCCTTGAACCTAAACACACACACACACACACACACACACACACACACTTTTGCTTCTTCAGCGTTTTTAGTGAATACATTAAACCTAGCTGGAAATGAGGTCACATCCAGTTTTGCAACAACATAGACTGTCAAATGTACTAAATTATTCTCAACTTTCTGCCTCTCTTAAGGAACCAAATAGAAATGCTAATTATTACAAAGTGCTTATCACGTACTTTTTCTTGGGCACTAGACACCTGCTTATTTCACATCCCTCTTGGGATTAGTATTTCAGTAAACAGAGATTCATACTTCCAGTGGATGAATCATTTTGTAAGAAGGAGGGACGTACACTCTGCTTAATAAGTGCCTCCTTTCTCTTCACCTACATGTGGGTGACAAGCTGATTGTCCCTAGACCAGGGCACAGTTCATCTGAGCTTCGTGCTCTGTTCAATGTGCACCTGCTCACTCACACAGCACCACAAAGACTCTGAATGATGTTATGTGGAAGGGTGCACCGCCTCAGGTGCCAAATGAAAAGCACTTCTGGATTTCTGAGCCATTGCTAATTTCCGTGAATGAAGCTCTTTGTGTTGGTGGGCTTTTTTTTTCCACTGTAACTGTTTAAACTTACTAAAGATGCCCAAAGACCATGTAGTCTAATCCACCATTCCTACTAGTCCTTGGGGAAGAAAGAAGTGCTTTACTGTTACCCACTTGACAAAACTATAAATGAGCCTTATTATATGCTTTAGAGTGCAAGGTTTAGTATTTAGTTCCATTATACATACACACAGTACTTGATGAGAGTGAAATATTGGAATAAATAAGACTGACGGTGGCTCATTCGAGGATGCATGTTGATCACTTCTGGCTGGCTGACAGCAATATCCATTTTGAGCAGGTCCTACTGCAAACATATTGCAAGAAGCTGATGTTCCTCTTCTATCAAATGAAAAATGCCAACAACAGATGCCAGAATATAACATTACTGAAAATATGATATGTGCAGGCTATGAAGAAGGAGGAATAGATTCTTGTCAGGTAAATACGTAAAACTGCTCACTCTTCACTTTCAGAAAGCATGGCTATATAATGATTTCATTGCTTAACAATAATTTGGAAGTAGATAAATCATCAAGGTCCTTTAATTTCACCTCTTCTTTTACAAAACTGTTATTTTTACCTATTGGCATAAGTACTCCTAAGTGGACCTGAGCATTAGAAACAAAACTAATATTAAAGACAAGGGTTACAAATCAGATGGCTTTATAGAATAAGCATAATATTAGAATGTGTGAGGTAGCTAGCTCAAATAAAAAGTAATGGATCTGGGTTGAAACAGAAAGGGAGCACCTTACCTCAAAGCACTTATTTTCAAATTTCCAATTCTTTTAAACCCTGGGAAAACTTAAAACAAACAAACAAACAAACAGGTCTGAGGGCCAATTTGGTCTATGGGCCTCTAAATTTCAACTCTGAATATAGAGTACAGTCCATGTGTCCAGTGCCCTTAAGTAATATCTGGATGAAAAACAACTTGGATAGCCTACTTAGCGCCAGTTTATAGCTAACTGAGTGGGAAGTAAATGAAGACCTTACACAATAGCCTGGCATAACCCTGGCTCTGGAACTCTTATACTAGAATTTTTATATTACCTTTTACATTTTATTTTAGAGATGTAATAGCATGAACTTGCTGCAGTGTTAATATAAATATTCCAATAAATTTGAAATGTCAATAGCTTCTGACCATCAGAAAATAAGCCTCTCACCCATATACTACCCTCATTGAAACATCTTATCACCTAGAAATAATGCATCTATTTATTAGTTCAAAGAAATCCACTTATACTCAAGAAATAAAAAGTAAATTCTGTTATATTTTAAAATCTTAGTTAATTTTTAGGTGCAGGATGGGAGTGGTCATTAATAGCATGGATTCTCTGTTCAAACTGCTCTTGTTTGATTCTGGCTTTAAGTGATCCTCACTTATTCTTGAAGTTTTGGGCAAACTACTTGGGGGTTATTGGGAGGTTTAAATGTTATAATACACCTAAGACACCAAATAAGCACTCAAAAATATTAACAGTTTTTTGGTGAGGCATAGAAAATAAATTTTCTGGCTTGTTTTTTGTATTTGAAAATTAATAAAATATTAATGCATTAACTCATAATGGATTAGATTAGATTGAACTTGATAGCATTACTGGCCAGACAATCTTCAAATGTAGAAGTAGTGATTAATATCATGAAAAAATGGTTTTGTGTTAAAACATAACAGCTTGTTTCATATATTAACACATATAGATCATAATAACAATATATGACAAGACTTTTTAACAGATACTAGGCAAATAATCTGTATATGTTAAATCAGCATCTCAAGTCATATTAAACTCCCAGCTTAGTTTGAAATTGATTCTACTTTGGTAAACATTGCAAATTTAAGACAAATCAGATAGTTTTCTTCTTGTTTAAAATTTATCTCTGGATCTTGTACTTCCATTTTAAAATGACCCGTGTGTTAAGGTAAGATATATTGCCACTTAGGGAGAGATTTATAGGATTATTGCGCAGAAGGGAAATCAGCTGTACAACTTCAATTACAGTTAATGGGGATTGTGTAGCAGACACCTCACGCACTAGGCAGAAAATATGATGACTGATGCTATTGATGTTAGGGTTACATTAAGCCATTAACTCATGCCAGAGCTTTGAAATCTTATAGTTGGCTCTAATTTTTACAGTCTGTTATTCATTAGCAAGTAAGAGAGCTCTCACATAAGGCAATACCTTGTGTAATATGATGTTATCATAATTGAGTAATCAATACTCCAGATTTTCACATGATTTTCTTTGTTCAACTTTATTACTATGTTTTATAAGACGAGTAACTGTGAAGAGTGCATTATTTAAAATTGTGAACATGTTATTATTGACACATTATTTGAATAAGTTATTTTTTTAGCCTTATAATGGCGAAGAATTCACAACAAGGTCATTCACAGCTTCTTGAATGTCTTCTGGCTTACCAAAGACTTGCCTTTTGGAGGTAGTTGTCTAGAACAGTGGCTGAAGAATGTCTTCTCTACATAAAACTGAATGAGGGACACTCTACTAACTATTCCGAGCCATATTCCATACCCATGGTTTTCAAAGTGTGGCCTCCAGTCCAGCAGATAAGCATCACCTGAGAACTTGTTAGAAATGCAAATTCTCAGGCCCCATCACACACCTGTGAAATAGAAAATTGTAAAAGTGGGGCCTAAACATGTATGTCTTGTCATGTCCTTCCAGTGATTCTGATGCATACTACGGTTTGAGAACTACTGTTCTAAACAAAAATGGTCACGAAGCAATCCTTACACCCAGATATTCAAAGAAAGTAGTGATTTTGTTTTTATTTATAAATACATCATCTAACTGGAAATATAAATTTTAGGTTAATACTTTATGTTCTAGGCATTTACACGTTTTTGAAGTACTTATAAATTTCTGAGATAGTGGAAGAAGGAAATACCTTCATTGAATAAATCAGCAAATTAAGGCAAGGAGAAGACACATAACTAACTGAAGTGATGTAGTTGGATGATACGAAGTGATGGGAACAGACCTAGGTATCCCAGCCAGACAGACCTCCCAGAAGACAGGCAACAAGTCTGCTGCAGGGTCCTCGAGTAACTGCAACTGACCCAGTATGTGCTGGAAAAGTTAAAACCCGTGTTCCGTCCGGATCCTCTTGTCTATTGCCAAATGACTCTTTCTAAAAATACTCAAGCAGCTAAAATTTATTTTTAATAATTTCTAAATCATATAAAATGCATTTTGAGCCTTGGATGTACATTGTTCCATAAATATGTCTGAATCCATATTACAGACTGAGGGTTTGGGATGCAGAAATAAAAATCACAGTTCCTGCTTTCAAACAGCTTAAACACATGTTACACCTAGAATACCTGTAGCCTGTGGTTGCCAATGCAATTTATGTTCCCCCGCACCAAAGAGAAAAAAGGTACTCTGATACATCACATTTTTTTGTTCTTAAATATAGTCCCCAAAGATGATGAAGAATCAGGCAAAAAGTCTCACAGGATATTTGCCAACACTGAGTTGGGATTGAAATATTCTATTATACCAATGATTTTAAACAAAGTATATAAAGCATTAAAATTCCTTCATGGATATAAAAAAACAGATTAATTAAAAATATTTGCATAATTAATACAGGGAAAATATTTGTCAATTTCGTGTCATTAAATAATGATACTATATGTTTGCATTATCTTTGCATTATACAAAAGTTGTTCAAATAAAATCCATGTGACTAATTCTACTAGGATCTGCTGTAATTAATGTTTGTGAAAATTAAAAACGTTTCTTCATCATTTGAAATCTCAGATGAAAACACATGTTTCTATCACTAGAAATTACATCATAGATTTGCCTATTTCAGTTGAAATGCTAAGTTTTTCAAATTTGATGGTGTTTATTGAGTGCCAAATAGTTAACCTTACCTAAAAGAACTAAAATTAACACTGTGTGAGTTTTTAATTTTTCTGAAGAGCATATTGTGGAATAATTTTGTCTTTTCCACAAAGTCCTTAATGATACTTAGATCTAAAATGACTGACTTTTAATATATATTTTCATTGGGATGCTTTTCATAGTGGTAGTTTAGAGCATTTCTTAGTCTCAATCAAAATGCCATAATTAAAGTGGGAGAACTCTCACCTGTATCATAAAAAAAATATAAATTATGTTTTCATTATCAGAATTTCTCTGTCTCCTTACTGGGGAGAAAAGAATTCTCTTTCATGACCTAGAGTGAAAATGAGACAATATACAGATGACTTGCAATTAAATCATATTTTTGAATATTTATTTTTGGATTGATTCACTAAAAACAATCTTATATATGTATATCGATTGATCATGTATCTACAATTTTATTTTGCAATTCGTTCTTTAGGGGGATTCAGGAGGACCATTAATGTGCCAAGAAGACGACAGATGGTTCCTTGTTGGCGTGACATCATTTGGATACCAGTGTGCACTGCCTAATCGTCCAGGCGTGTATGTCCGGGTCACAAGGTTCACGGAATGGATACAAGGTTTTCTACGTTAGAGCATTTCTTAAACCAAACATGAAAGGAGGGTAGTTTTCCCATTCTACTCTAAGGAGTATAAATATTGAGAATTTTATTTAAAAATTAAAAAGTTACCAAAAGCCTTTATTCCTAAGCCACCAAAATGTTAGGGGAAAATAAAACAAACAAAAATAAAATTAATCTTTGTGATACAAAGTAACTTTAAATGCATTTTGATTTCATTGTGAATAGCTATTCCTTCACAGATACAATTTCCTTTGTCCTTAATCATCATTTTATCATTTTCTGTTTATTTAAAGGGATGTTATTTTAAAGCACACATCATACACTTAATAAAATCTGAGCAAAATTAGAAAAAGATGTGAAATAAATTGTTTTGTCCAAAGTATGTTATTGTCTAAAATAAACTGCTATAAATTGTCTAGTTCCAGTTTAGCTTGCTATTATCAGAATCTAAATAGTTTTCCTGCTTTTAAGCCAAACACACTTTTGTTTCAATTTAAGAATAACCTTAATATTTACCCCAATCATAAAAAATATTTACTATAAGCTCATGTCACAGATCTGGACTAAATTTGTTTTACATTAGTTACTCTCAAAGAAACTAATTAAACAGGGAATAGGCATAAGTCTATATATCATTCTAGCATCAAAATAAAAGGCAAATTAACTGATATGGTCAATTTATATCAAATAAGTTTTTACCTAGATTATGCATATTTTCCATGTATTTCAAGCTAGTATTTTTTAAGTCTCCAAAACATTAGACATATCAAAGCAATGCAACTATTACAGATGTTTTTCTTGGTTGATGTGTGTAACAGTGGATGGTTCTAACATGTGAAAAACTTATTTAGACACAGCTGAATTGCCATTTGAAAGCCAAAAATGTGTGATAAATGAATTTGCTTCACTTCTTTAATCTCTTGGATCATTTCCAAACTTTAACTTAGCTTACCACACAGAATCCATTGATTTCGGGAGACAAAATTCATACCTAGTTAATACAAAACATACACACACATACACATATTCTGTCATGACCTAATATACTAGAAGAGAGAGTAAGGTTTAAAGAAGTTGAAAAAAGGTACTAATCGCTATGTATTGGCTTTAAGAAAGAAAGGAGAGTTGAGCTACATCTGGAAGGAATGATTTTTACTGATGCATTTAAGAGGATATTGGGGACCCACTGTTCAGGTGGAAGTAATCCTAAAAGTTCAGAGAGAGGTCTGTAGAGAATCATGCGTATCATACCAAAAAAACCTCTCTCTAAAATAGTCCAAAAAGCAGGGGGGAGGAATGTCATATGAAGAAGGTGTGGCCAGATAATGGAGGACTATGAAATCATAGCAAAGAATTGCAGAATTTATTCTTAGGACAAAAATTGGAGCCCCTAAACACACTATTCTTTTTAAGACCTTCCCAATAATCTGACTCTAACAGTTGGGAAGGAGCAGGCTGTTTTTTCTTATTATCTGAAGATTGTTTCGCATTTTATCTGCATTTCCAAATATATGTTAAATGTATGTTCCGAAAATATACTCACAACAGATATACCATGTACATCTTTTCATTTTTTAAAGGTCACCTAAAATTTTATGAAACTTTTAGGACAGCATCACTCCCATCTTCTAGTAAGAGAGAAGTTTATTATTCTACTCCTAGTTGCTTATGGGTTTAGTGTTTGATACTAGAAGAGTTACTCACACCAGGATAGAGATAAAAGGCAAAACCAAGGCGTTTCTCCATTGCTTTGCTTCTTGCAGCTATTATAGTCCTCGATGGCAGAGACAAAGGGAAATTCCTAGATTCCTTCCATTAAGTCCTGACTATATGAAGAGATGCATTGTGGTACCTTGGAGGGAAAAGGTAGATTCCAGCAGCTGGTCTCCTGTTCTACTCAGAAAGACAGTTGCCAAGAAAAGAAAGAGGAGAGCTACATGTAGGCAAATCTCAGCTTTGAATGTGGCTGCTCATTCTCTCCATCTCTAAACAGCTGAAAAGGAGCTAAAGCTCATTGATTTCTGTTTTGCCTCTTAGCTTTGCCAACCAACTCTGATTGTGAATTGGTGTTAATGAAAACATTTTATTATCTTACTGAAAAGGGCCGACAGGGAAAAGATTAGATATAACCACAACTTCCATTCTTACCACACTTAAAGAGTATTTGTTTTCTACTTAACTTATTGATGCTAACATATCTACTTTGCTCACATAAGAGATTTTAGACAACACCAATGATCATTCTTCAGAAACAAGAACTCTTTATTTGGTTAAAAGGAGCACAGGGACATTTGAAGACCAGATGGTTACAACTCCTTGAGAAGAACAAGACATAAGCATTGAAGACAGTAGAAGGAGATAAGAAAGAAAGAAGCTGCCATTTACTATCTAAAGCAAACTCTCGCCAACGAATATTCAACCATTGAAGGACTCCAACCCATTTTCACATGAATTCATAGTTTCTTCCCTTCCTGAATTGTCAGTGTACTGTGCTTAGCTCAGTGTACTGATGGTGACCATACACCTGGTCCCAACTGTAAGACTTCATCATCTACTAATACATTTAGAGGCTAAATGCAGCTAGGGAAATCTTTGACAAACTCTGCAACTGTCTGCCTCCAGGGTCAATCCCAAACCCCAAACAACCGTCTATGTTTCGTGAGCAAGAGAGGGACCACATTGATTCCAGAACCCTCTGAGAACTGCTTGTAGTTACATAGGCAACATGTGAAGATATATGATTTATATTGTATATGCCACTTCTTTTGTTCAGATAGACTGCATCATTGTTTGCACAGCTATTAATAAAGTTATTTTATTAAAAAATCTGTTGAATTTTAAACTAAAAATAATTGTAAGGCACATGTCTCACACAATTGAAATTAGACAATTCTTGCCTCTACGTAAAATGTTTGAGGAAATTTGTACCACAGTTAATGAAATAGCTTCTTATTTCTGAAGAGATTTCCTAAACATTCACTGACCAAAAGCAGAGAAGCTGAAAGACGACAAACTATTTCTTGAAAAAAAACTTTTTCTATGGTAATATGTGTGTGTGTGTGTGTGTGTGTGTGTGTGTGTGTGTGTGGTGGATTCAGTTGACAACAGTAATAAATTTCTTTAATCAAAACAGCATGTATTGAAAAATGAAACACCATAAAAATAAATATTGGAACAGTCCATTTTTATCAAACACTTATGCAAAGGTAAAATATTTTGCGCACTGTAAATTTCAATACAATTTACATTACATTAACTAGATTTACAACTTATGAAAGGTGAAAGAAATGAAAATAACTGCTTCCAACACACATACTCGTGATGTGTTGATCACAATTTTATCTGCATGGTCCATTCCATTTACTCAAAGTTTGGGTGCATCCTTTAGCAAAATAAGCTTGTCTCACTTCATTATTAGCACAGCATATTTTGTAAATGAAATAATAAACATATAAAATTATTTTAATATTTGTCTCAAGGGGGAGCTTACAGTTCATCTTGCAGATCCTTTGAGGTTTCAAGCCATTCCAAGCTAATGTTCTGATGCCATTCCTTATACAGATCCAGAATTATAAAATTCTATTTTCATTTCTGGAGTCAAATCAATGAATTATTACACTTCCATGCCACTTTCCTTTCTGGTGCTCTTTGAAATCCACAATGTGGACTGGTTTGGGCTAGTTTTTGTTCTTCCTTTACTGAAAAACATAAGAAAAAATAAATTCAGTGCCTAAAACTTCTTAACAAACTAGACATGTCTTGGTCCAAATGGAGATATCTTAGACACGTATTTATAAAAGGGTCTTTCTTCTCTCACCAGCATATTTTCCCATTCCTGCAAAAAATTCTAGATTATTCCAATGTGTAAATATGGCATACAGGTCTTATGAATGATGAAGCAAACAAAATGTACCTTTCCCTGTTTGACTCTTCATAATTTAGACTTCAGATATACACATACAAAAACGTGTCTGACACAATATTTAAAATTTCCATGTTATTCGCCAACAAACCTTTATTTTCTTTGATCAATTATTTTTTTAAAGCTTGCTTTTTGAGTATCCTGCCACTAATGTATTAAGAATTTAATGTAAAATCATCAAAACAATGCTCTTACACTAAGTGTTAGGACAGGCTTATACCCCTGCTCCCATCCGTTTTACTGTCCTACACGTAAAGTCACTCGATCCCTGAAAGCTTAGTTGTGCCTCAGTCTCTGAACCCAGTATAGTTCAATAGCAGATTCATGCTTTGGCAATTTGGGAGTATCTGGGTTCCTCCAGGTCTGTGATATAACTTCACTCTTGTGAAAGCTGGAATTCTGGCCTGCCCTTCCAGACTGTGCCTGTAGCTGTGCTGTTTTCTGTCGTTCCATAAAATGGTCACTTTTCAGGCACCTACAGAAGTATCTATTCTTGAGTTTACCCAAGTTATCCTCTGGCAGATTCCTTGTCAGGTTCTAGATTTCTCTGGACTAGATTCCTGAGGATGCCCCCTCATCTGGAGCACTATTCTTTGCCTGTCACGTTCACTGTACCCTGCACTTACCTCCTCCCCGGCCACCCCAGCCCCAATTTCCAACATTTGCCCCAATCCCTGCAGGCATCTTCCCATCCCTCCTCTCCATCCACCAGATGTTGCAGAACTCCTCTAAAAAGAGAAGAGAACTATTTCTAAACACACCTGACTATTACAATTTTAAAATAATATTTAATTCACTTCAATTTAACTGATTTTACACTAATAAAACATTATGTCCATATTGTATGTTTGGTAGATTTTCATCCAAATAAGTAGGATCAAACCAACTTTATTCTACAAAGTCATTTAATGTGAATGTAAAATAAATCAAGCAAAGTTTATAAAAAGTGCATTTTTTAAATGATAAAAAAAATAAACTGGTTAATTGTTAATTTGGCTTTTGTGTAGAATTAGTATTTCACATAAGAATCACTACCAGTTAGGAAAATAAGAGTTATTTTGGACATGACATGGAATGAGAGAAGCCATCGTGTGTACCAGATTAGAATTTAAACTTTCTGCAAGGCACTCAGATGATAATGGAGTTGAGTCTTTGATGAAGTTTCTCCTGGCTTTCCTGGAAGAAAGAAAAAGGGGAGGGTCTAAGAACAAATGAATTCAGGACTACAGCTAATTCCGGCATCTGGAAGGTGCTCTATTTTGGTTTATTGTCTCACTCTGAGAAGTTCAAACAAGTGAAAACTCCACAGATCTTCAAGCTGTAAAAACCTGGGGGACTCTGAATAAATAGAATTGCCACAATAATACATGATTTGGGAGAAAGGAAACAACGTTTAGAGACAACTCAGTTATTTGGCATTTTAGTAATTTCCACCTTATAAATGAGAATGTTGAAATAATATGTTTATTAATAAATCATTTTTTCAAGCCAATTTGCTGCTTACAGATCTTCCTTAACAGTTTGGCTGGATGAAGGATTTATATCAGATCCTCTCCTCTACTTCACTGCTTTGCATAATGATAAATCATCTATCTAAAGTCTTAAGAATTAGAGCAAGAAACTAAATATTTACTATTGTCTTTATTCCATACAAAATATTGAAAAAGAAACTTTAACTATGTTCCATATATATAGGAAAGCCAAGAGAACACAAAGTACAATATTAATTTGACAGGCTTTATTTATCACTATTTAAAACATTATATTTTAATATCCAGTTAATTACATGTTGGATCCTCTTAAAAATTTATGTGAGAAAATTAGAACTTATGTGTATTTAATTTTTTTTTCTAGGGCTTTCATTACTTGGTGGGTTCTTTAGGATTTATTTAAGAAAAAAAAGAAAATGAAGTCAAAAGAGAAAAATGAATTCATTTGCACATCCTTCCCTGATGGAAACAATCTCTTGATCAGTTCTTATTTTATAATAAAATACTCAAAGATCTTTAGTTTATTCTAGCAAACATGTTCTTATTTAAACCCAATATCTTTTCTTTTTTATTTTAACACACATTTATATTTTATATTTTTTGTTTAATTGACAAATTGACATAAGTGGAAAAACTTCACCTCTCTAACTCAAGGGGAAGGGTAGCAGATATCAAAGTCATAATATTCCCTAGAAGTCTTGCTGTTAAGATATAGCATTTTATTTCAAGATATCTGCCAAAAAGTGACATATTTTTACCACTGTGCTTTATTTCCTAATCTTAAAAGATTCTTTTGAAATAAAACAGAAGCCTATGTCTTGAATTTGGAAAAGGTACTACAAAGGGCACCGACAAAAATCAAGTCTTACACATAACTTGACGTCTACGTTGAAAGGTTTAGCACTAATTCTTATACTTAATAAACAAGAACAGTGTAGTATAGTGCGTATGTTGTAAGCTTACAAGCATTCAAATTTCAAATCCACCATGTGGACTAACTATGGGACTGAAGGCAGATTAAGTAACCCATCTAAGACAGCATCTTCTCAATTCAAAAATAGAAACAGAAGGAAACCTGTTTTGTAAGTCTTGTGAGATAAATGAGACACTGATGAATTCTATAATCAAGGTATATTTTATTAGATTGTACATACTGGATTTGTACTGACAGACATGAAAATCAGAAACTTCTTAAGACAAATTAAAAATATAATTAATTTTATACTCATATAAAGATTTCTGAAAACCTAGACTTTGAATAAATATAATGTAATATACTATTTAAAGTGTTTTCAAGTTATTTCTACATATATAAATTATTTACCTTTTATGTAGCATCTGGAAACAGCACGTTCCAAAAGCAACTAGTATCAGTAAGAGCAGTGGTATCGTTGGTATAATAACATAAATTAGATTGGGAATTATGCCTATAAAAGTAGAACAGGTTTAGTGTGCAGTTAGTTGAGGAAGGATTGTATCGACAAAAAATATATAAGAATTTTCAAAACAATTAAGGTAAAATAGAATTATTATCAATAGATTCCAAACAAGTTTCTTCATAAAATACTCAAAAATCTAATGAAATAATTTATAGTCATGTGCCACATAATGACATTTCAGTCAATGATGGATTGCATGTACAATGGTGGTCCCATAAGATTATAATGGAGCTGCCCTATATAGATGTCTCATTTTTATCTTTTATACCATATTTTTACTGTACCTTTTCTATGTTTAGATGTGTTTAGATATACAAATACTTACCATTTTGTTACCATTGCCTACAATATTCAGTACAGTAACATGCTGTAGAAGTGTGTAGTCTAGGAGCAATAGGCTATACCATGTAGCCTAGGTGTGTTGTAGGCTATACCATCTAGAGCTGAGTAAATACACTCTATAATATTCACACAACCACAAAATCTCCTAAAAATGCATTTCTCAGAATGTATGCCTGTTGCTAAGTGATGTTATGATGTATTCGTGTTTTGGTAAAAATTAAAAATTAAAAACAAAATTGTACTGCACTGGTTGTCATGTTCCAATTCAATATCCATACTTTTAAAACTATTATTAAATCTGCAATTGAGACATGGGCTATTTTCATAATATATTAATGATCTTAGCTATCTCACTTCATTAATCCTTCTCAACATTACTTAGAGAAACAAGCACTGATTATTAAAGAATAATGATTATTAAAATCATTGTTGACTTATTGAATAAATAATTATCCTAACCAATAAGCTCAGTGCTGTGATGATATTCAAGAGTCTCTGGGATTAAACTGAAATATGTAAATATTAACTGATGATACAGTCATAACCCAGAGACACAAGACTCCAGACACACAAGACTTGCTCTTAATTAAATTCTAAAATGAATCATTTTTTAATCCTGTTCCATCACACTTAATAATGTTAGGTATTTTTAGTAAAATAAAAAAACTGCAACACTGAAATCCCTTACAGCTTAAAATGACTTTATTAAACATTTTTCAGTGTCATAAGAGGGAAAATATTCCTAATGTAATTATTTACTGATATCTTTAATTAGGTTTAGTTAGATGTTGTGAAAAATCAGGCATGTGAAAAGTGAAAAGCCTTAAGTTTTAATGTCATGTCTACACAAGAAACGCAAATTGAAGATTATGCATTTAGTTTGAAAATTAACAGTCATCATGACTAAATAATTCCGGTCAAAGTGGACTGGGCATAGATCAAGCTATCCACTTAATTGTACTTCTTTGTTAACAAAAGAAGACAAATTAATGAGGTCCAGGGATGGGGTATTTAGGGGATAATTTGCTATGCCTTCATCTAATCTTTTAAGCCTCCAACAGGTGACTTCAAGCATTTTAAGGATTCAGGAAATATTTCTCTTCCTCTTCAAAATGCCATTATGATCTCTAATATATAATAGTAAAGAAAAAGCGATAGTATTTTCCTATTCTTTCATGGATTTTGGATCACCTTTGGAAAGATTCTGAGACTTTGGGTCTTTCATGCAATCTTCACAAAGCAACTAGAATAAACATTTCTGTCCAATTGGTACAGGCTGTGCTAAAAAGAGCCCCTCACTGCTGTTGAGAGCAGTTTCTAACACCATTTGCACTGGAGATTGCATTTTGTTTCCTTTGCAGGCAGTGGTGTGCTGGAGGTGGCTGGGTTGAGAGCTCATTACATGCATTTCTTCCCAACTGCTGTTCAGTCAAGTCACTTTGGTAGCTTGAAATGGGTCAGGGTAGGAGTATTTATACCATCAAAATTGACAAAGGCTACAAATCAGGCCTTCTATTTTATACTCATCTCCACCCCAGCCAATCTGTAAACACTTACCAGCACACCACTGTTTAAAGGCCACACTGAATGTGCCATTTTGGCTCATGATACCTACATGTTGTTGGGGAAGTTCCTCGTAAATCCAGGTTTAAATCACTTTGATTAATACCAGATACATCAACTTCTAACTGAACTCTTAAGAAAATAAAACAGGTTCTTCTATTCAAAAACTAGTTTTCTCACATAGTTCAAAAGGAAATTTCTATAGGCCCATATTTAGTGCACTGCTGTTCCAAGCAACAAGAGAAGTTTCACTGGGATCAATGTGAAGTAGCATTTGAAAGTACAGTTCTGTTCTTAATAGGAATTAAAGACATATATGAACTAATTACCTGCTTCAGTAACAACCACATTTTGATGGGTGTCTCCTGGTTGGTTTGTAAGATAAGGCTTTTCTACAGGGGCTGTTGGACTAATCTCTGTAAATAAGAAGTACAGACATCATAGATAATGATCAGACAAGAGATATGCGAACATAGCTAAAAATAAAAGTTTATTATAAAACAATAAAAACACTATGATTTTGATTTTTGAACAGTTTACAGTGACTAAAATATGTTCTGAATTTAAATTTACCTGAAATGATCTAACTACAAAGTCAATGTTTAATTATCTTTGAATAAATGATGCACTTGGTGAAATATCCCTGCAACCTTATACTACATTGATCAATCAACAGAGGGTCTGTGCTGATGACAGCCTGGTACAGGCCATAATGACAAAGCTGGCACAAAGTTAGGCAAAGATAAGCAAAAATTGGTAAACATAAGAATGTGAGACATTAAATGTAATTCAAAGACAAGCAAAGATGATTTCTTTACTAATAGCAGTACAATATTTAGGTTTCTCCTTACAATAATAATTAGCAGATTACTGTACATAGAATGCATTTGGAATTGGTGATTCAAGCAACAATGTTTCAAGGCATATTTCTGTTCTATATAAACAATGCCATCCTTGGATTTTCTTTCCAATTGTGTCTACTTTTTTAAATAACAATAATAAATTAAAGCTTGCAAATTGTTTCTTTCGCTGGTTTTATCAGTTGAGATCTCTTCAATTTCTATACATTTAAAATGTAGAAATTTCTTATCATGATTTGAGACTGCTCTATCTCCTCTTATTTTCCCATAGGGAACTATTTGTTAAATCAACAATTCAGTGAAAGAAAATTGAATTAGCAAGAAAAAAATTGCTTTCATTTGTTCAAAAATCTAATTCTATATTTACTTTTGTCAACTGATGATAAAAACATATGTAGCATCTTATATAGTCTTTAGAATATAGAAATATCTTAAATGTAATATTTACTACTGATTTATTGTCATAGAATCTCTCTTCATTGGAAGTTTAATCATACATCATTCTGTAGTAATATTTATTACTCTTATATACAAATTTTATCTTGACACTTTAATAGCCTCCTGTAGGTTTCAGATTCAGTCCTAGCCTTACATCCACTCTCCTACAGAAGTTAGTTACTTTATGACTGTAGGTGATCAACTAGTATTTATGCAATTTATCAACATAAAACCAATTATTTAAAAAATAATTTAAGAAATTTTAAATTAATGTAATTGCTGATTAAATAACACAATTTTAGAAACATAATCCCATATATGCTATTTTTAGTATCTAAGAACAAGAGTACATAAGGCAATTTTAATACAAAATTTAGATTCAGAAGTATCTCCATAAAAGTGTCTTGGGGTGACATTGGTAGACCCAAAGAATAGATTTGCAACTCACAGGTCAATAACAAAAAGGGAAGACAGGAGAGCAAGAAAACTTAAAGGTAAATTATTCAGTTTCTGCATAGCAAGGTTAATATTTTACCACTTTGGATGTCATTGTTCATGCTCTTAGATGGTGTGCAGAAGCAGAAAGACAAGCCAAAGTTCAAATCACATAGTAGTTATAGTAAAGTTAGAAAATAATAATTCACAACAATCAGTGTTACAATTTATAAATTTTAATTAGCTATACTCCTTAGTTCTCTAACCTCCTCATCGCTAAACAACCAGAGAATTTAATCAAACCATCAACATCCTTCACAAAACAGACACTAAGCTCAAGAAAGATTAACTAAACAGAAAAATACAATGTTAAAGATAAGCAAATTAAAAAATGAAATAAAAAATAAAAATCCTGAGCAGATTGTAAGGCCAACTATAAACCTGTGCACATGTGTCTAAACAATAACTACATAAATGCATCTTTTAATAAATATAGATTATTTGAGGATTTGGGAAGAATGTAGAAGATAAAGAAAAAATTTATGTCTTAAATGGTTTTAAGGGAGTAATATAAATTTAAATTACCTAATACAAAACAAAAAAATTATAAGGTTGATAGTGTCCTAAATAAAGGGGTAAGTTTGAATGCAAACAAGTAAAATAAAATAAAATAGGGTCAAATAATTGGTCTAATAACTCAAAAGAAAGGGTAATGTATTGAGAATAATCTATAATATATTCTTTTTTTCATTCTATTGTTTTAACTATATAGAGTGTCACAAATTTAAAATATCATAAAATTTCAACTTTATGTTTTCCAGGAGAAAAATAAAGAGAAAGAATGTAAGTGCATAACAGACTCAGCTTCGCAAGGGCTTCTGGGAGGGTAATGATGGGTTTAGCAACCAGGGGGGTTAAAGAATAAACTCACCAGGGATATAAAAAGTTGGCTAATATACTCAAGAACAGGATGAATATAAGAGAAGGGTAAGTCTAATTCAAATAATCCCCGTGCTTTATAGTCTTACGAGAAAAAGAATCATGTAATTTCAAGAAAATAAAGGAAGCGGCAGTACTCAATTATAATTGCCTTCCGTGAACACATATTATGAGGTGAAGCAGACAGTTCTTCAGAAGAGTTAAAATAACACTTCCAAACACTGAGGAGAGAGAAACAAAAAAAAAAACCCTCAAAACCTAAGGATCTAACTTGTCTTTCTCAGACGATTAAAAAAAGTGATTCTATAAAGTTTTGATTAGTTTCTCCTTCAGTCAAACATCGATTCAGTTGAGCTATCCTCCTCAAAGTAATTCAAATTTATTATTTTCAACAGGAAAACACACTAGTATAGCTGAGGTCAATGTGATCTTTCCAGTTGCTGCATATGGCAAGAAGTTGGAGTTTTCAAAAGAAAACTAACTAAGGAAGCATATTTCAAGAATTAGGGGTTACAGGAAGAATGTGTCACATGCCTCTACTTTTTTCCACTATGGCGTAATGAGCTATGATCATTCTAATTTCCACTGAGGCCCACATGGCAAGTATTATGCCATAAAATGATAAGCTAATGCTCCAGGAAAAAGTTGCTTTGTTCCCTTAAATTCACCAGACAATCATCTAAAGAACTGTTGTCCACAGGTGTAAGTCTATATGTGCCGTGGCGACTTACAACTACTTCCCACATATTACACTAACCACTTAAAATATTTTAAAAGAGATATTTACTGTTCATAAAATATGTTTACAAAAACACAATTTAGTCTCAATAATAGAAATTATTTTTCTTAAAGACATCTCTCCAGATGTTTCTATTTACTCCATTCTATTGAGCTCATTGGGCTGTTAGCGCTACAGCATACAATGTGCTTCAGTATACTGAGAGATACAACCAGCTGCAAAGTAATTCCATATTTCATAGAAGAAAAACCAAAAGAGCCAAAGGTAGTGAAGCTTAAAGACAAAAACTAACATTAGCAAACAGGCACAAAATCTGCTATACCTACTTATAATACTTTTTTTTTTTTATTTCAGGGTATTATGAAGGTACAAATATTATGGTTACACTTTATGTCTTTGCCTCACCCAAGCAAGGGTTAAAGGCATGCCCTTCCCCCCTACAGTGCTCCCCATGTCGTGTCCTTTAGTTGCGGGTTTACCCCCCCATCTCCCTAATCCCTGGAGAGTATTACTGCCATGTGATCACCCTAGTGTTGATCAGTTAGTACCAATTTGATGGCAAGTACAAGTGGAGCCCATTCTTCCAATCTTGTGGTGCCTCACTTTGGATAATGGGCTTAAGTTTAACTCAGGAAACTATAAGAGGTTCTAGATCACTGTTGTTTCTTATGATTGAGTAATATTCCATTGTATACATATACCAGATTTTAATAATACTTCTTACCTGGTTCATACTTGCAAATGTAATTGTGCTTCATGTTGCACCTGTCGTCATTCCACTGGTAAAGGTAGGGACCGCCAAGGCCAGGATTGGCAGTTGGTTGATGATACATCACAACACACTTTTCACTTCCACAGGAAGGTTCATCCGCGTACCAGTTTCTGTGAGTAGAGAGCAACAAGAACCCTTAGACACATTTATTCTAAGTGAGTCTGCCTGTTTTTTTATGATATCTTCTACAGCTAACAGAACCCTTCCCTTAACTCTTTGCAGTCCCCCAGAGCACCCCTGGACTGCTCAAGATCTGCACTCACCGGTACTGGGAACTGCTTCCATCAGACCACTGGTAGAGATCTGGGCAGGCACCAGATGTTTGTCCATCTCCATTTCTCCAAAGCCCTATCCAGAAGTCACCATCAGAAATCCCTGTTCCAGGCTTTGTCAGGTTTTGCAACATGCTCTCTATTAATTTCTGTTCTGCTTCATTCTCAAGGCTGAGGAGGACTCCTCCCTCACTCTCACAGGCCAGGCGTGCCTCCTGGAAGCTCACTCGGCTGGACAGCTCATGGAAGTAGGCCATTTTGTAACAGGGATGCTTGACATCAGCAAAACACACCTTTTGGCCTGAAAAAAAAAAAAAAGATGCTTATATATTGATGATCTGAATTATATTCATAGCACTACTAAGAATCAAAATTAAAGAACCAATCAAAACAGGAAACAGATTATCAAGAATACTTCTCCCATTGAATCATTTTGTAAAGTTTATTTTCTAGCCTATTACTTTCAATTTGTAAAAGCAAATTGATTCACTAGTAAATATGGAACATAAACTTTTAAACCCAGTACTTCAAGGAAATGTTTGTTAAGGGAAGTCATAATTCTTCTGGCGTAGATTTTATAAACCAATTATCATAGCAAGTGAAAGTAGCTAACGGAATTTCAGGTGTATACCGCAAAGTTACTTAAAAGGGCAAAGTTATGAAAGAAGAAGAATTCACAAAGGAATTTAATTATTAAAAACAGATAAAACAATTTTACACAAGGTGTTCTGAAGAAGATGTAAAGTAGCAAATTTAAAGTATAAATACTTGCTTTTATTTTGTATATCTGAGAGCAAATCCATTAAAATTAAAAGTTAATAGAAGTCAAAATGAAGGCAATTGTAGTAATGAAAAATAATTAATATTGCATTAGAAATGACAGATAGATGTCTAGAGTACTACCTTTGAAAAAATTCCACTAGCAATCACTACCAATTGAGTAGTTTCTGGTTTTTTGGGACATATTGTGCATGAACTCTAATCCCTAGGCAATGTCTTCTCTCCTTTTACAGAGACAACTTGGATAAGTCATAATTCCCAATAAAAATTCCCAAATATTAACTTAAAGAATCAAGTACTTAAAAAAAAGGAATGCATTTTAAATCTAAAAAAAAATTGAACGTCTTAGAAACAGTTTGGAACAAACACATCAAGAGATAAAGGTGCTAGTAAAATCTCATCAATGGCTAACTATTGTCAATTTCTGACAATTTGAATAGAGATCAGGTTAGGTTGAAATTTGGCCAAATTTATATTTCAAAGACAGTTAAATGATTAGCTCAAAACAAATAAGGTGATAAATACACCTACTTATGATACTTGAGACTTAAGCAGCAAACTTGAGAAAAAATTATTTGTCCATTTTGGAGACTCTATTTATATATTAAACACTTACTAAATAACAAAGACTTCTTAAAATTTAAACTTAAAAATGTTCTATTAAACTAAAGTTAGTTCTTTTGTGAATTTGAAAGTAATAACATTGTATTTTTAAACCTTCCCTAATGCAGAGTTTTATTAAATTTAAATTCAAATTCATTTATATTCACCTTTCCTTGTTGTTAATCCTAACTATTGGTGGTTTTATTATATATTTCTTTAGGAGTAAAGATTGGGCCAACCAAATGTCCAAAATCTATGAATAAACACATAGAATATTCTGAATTTGGAAAGGAAGTTTAAAATGTAATTTTAAAAAGTTTTTATAAGTTTTAGCATTCAGTTTAACCACCTATGCAGATATCTATTGACTTTAAAAATCACTATATATGGTCTATTGAAAATAAATTTGTTTCAAGACATTAGGCAGAATAATGCTTAAAATAATTCTTGAGACCTCTTAATGGAATTCTGCTCTAACAACATCTGTTAATTCTTAAATACATGGACAATAAGTTTGATTTTAAAAAAGACTCTTAAATTTCACATACCCCTACATATTAAGCAGAATGAATTTTCCTAATTATTTCATGCCATAACTGCAAATATGCATGGTCATATTGGGTCATAGTAAAGTCATATATATAACAGGGATATTACAATGTATAGCACCAGTCCCCAACATTTTTGGCACCAGGGACTGGTTTCATGGAAGACAATTTTTTTTTTCAGAATTTTATGGGGGTGCACACATTTTGGTTACATAACAGGGAAGACAATTTTTCCACAGACAGTGGGGTAGGGGGAGATGGCAAGCAACGGAGAGTGGCTGTAAATACAGATGAAGCTTCCTCACTTGCTGCTCACCTCCCGCTGTGTGGCCCAGTTCCTACTAGCCACAGACCAGTTTCTTACAGTTCCTAACAGGCCACAGACCAGTTCACCACACCGCCACCCACCACCCACAGGTTGGGGACCACAGATAGGATTTAGCTAACTCTATCAGCATAATAATTCCTATTATTCTATTGTCTACACTTAGTCCTGTTTACCACCAAGCACGTGTGCCAAGATTATAGAGATAATCTCGACAATGATCATGCTATCTTGCTTTGGTTTTCATTGGCTGGTCATTCTATCTTGGTTTGGTTTTCATTGGCTTCTTCTTTTGTTCAACTCTGATCTCTGCTCTCAACTGACACAAATCCCTCTTTGTTACTATTCCTTATCCCTAAACTGCTTTCCATATCCTCCACTAGTCTTTTGGTCTTGCTCTAATTGTAGCTTAGGTTTGGCTTTGGGAAACAAACCATAAAGTATTTGCTTTAAGTCAAATTACTTTGTGCTAAGAAATTAACAAATAGCTTTACTGCTTTTTTATGATTCGTCTCCATAAATATTATTCTTATAAGGATTGAAGGCCTTTTCTACTACACATATAATTTTGAAGCCTACTAAGAAAAGTGTCAATAGTCAGAGATTGGGGGATGTTATTGTATAACATTTCAACACTGGGAAAAATATTAAGCATTAAAGCTTTGTATTTTAGTTATAGGACATCACACTAAGCCAGTATATTGTATCTATTGCTCCCTCCCAAATGAGTAATTAATGACCCAACTAATACAATAGTGGATCCAGTAATGCAAGCAAGCCAACAATTGCCCCCTCTGTCTCATTAAGTGTGACTGGGACCCAGGAGAAACATAAAATAAAAAAAAATTAAGTGACTTCCCAAATAGTTAATAAAAAATAACATGATCGCATGAATGACCATGAAAAATGAATTAAAGAGACTTCAGGAGGAACAATCAGTTTGAAAATAAATAACCTTTGAGAAATGATAATGGAAGTTCCAACGGTTGACTCTAATACAATTAATATATTATTTTTAAAATTTTTTCCTAATGTATTATTAGGTTTTATGATGATTTCATTGTTTGAAATGGTTGTCCCTGGTAATATTCTAACAATACCATTAAGCCTACATTTTTATACCTGTATTTTAGAAGCAATTTCTGTTTCCATTTTTATCTAATACATCCTTTACATATATCTAAGTTCCCAAATATATCTCATTTACTTGAGTTTTCAATTTGTTCAATTTTTCACTCCAAGAATTTTCAGACTTGGATTTGATTCCAGCACTTTTGAAATGTTAAATTTGTTCAACAGGATTGTTTTTCAAGATGTCAAATTAAAAAAAAAAAAACCGAATAGCCAGATGTTATAATGAGTAAGAAGTATTTCTATGTAACAAAGCCAGCACACATTCAGAGGATGCCTAGGTGTTATGTATATGCTAAAAGTCACTGTTCATTATGTTTGATATATTAAAAAATGAATAACAACACAGATTTATCCATTGTGAGCATACAAAAATGATAAGAATTAACTCATTTATAAAATTAATCATATCCTAATTAAATTCATAAGACAGCTTTAAGTATCATGTGGAAATTTCTAACACCGTTAAGTTGGTTTATAGAGAACTAATAAAATCCTCTTTTGCGACCCAGAACTCATTGTTCAATATGAGTTTTTATACATATAAGAAAGAATATTATGAAAAAGAAGTAATAATAGTAATAAAAGAAAATCTATAGAATGGGACTGTATTTAAAATAATTAACAAGTTATAGTGCATGGGCCCTGCACAATAGCCAGCCTTGGCATTTTCTGTGCCAGGCCGTCTCTTTCTTTGGTTGTGGATAATGGAATGGTTCTCGGGTCCTGGATGAGGGAGTGGAGGTTGTGTTGGCTGCACAGCAAGGAACTCTCAGTGGATCAGGACAGCAGCCACTGTCAACTGGAACAGACATATTAAACTCCAAAGTTTGATTGAATATCAGCTGTGTCTACAGATTTTGAACCAAAAAGTCACTAACAGTTGAGATCTAGCAGGGCAATTTTCAGGAAATTATACATACATTGCACAATTTTTTATGGTTAATATATAATCCGTTAAAGCTGACACTGAGAATTTCTTTACATCCAATTCTATTTTACTACTGATTTCTACCTTATCGTGCAAATTTGGTGCAAGTTGCAGCAAAAACAGCACCAGAAGCAGCTATTGAACTTCTCACCGCCATTTCAGCTGATCACAGTCGGCTGCTCGGACGGTGGAACTCCCAACAGCTGTGAAACAACTGTTGTCCTAATTCCCAGAAAAGTTCTGTTAATGCAAATCTTCTGGAAGCAACTTTCCCACTTCTGTAAAGGCAAATCTTCCTAGAGAACAATTATGATTATCTTCCTTCTCATTCTGTGAGATCACATGGACAATTTCCCTGTCTCTTACTTTAAAATTTATATTTAGATAAAATCTTTCGTCAACATTTTACGAGATAGATAAGTATTCTGAGAACCATATAATGGATTTTATTACACTAAAGTTACATTTATACTAACTGTAAATTATTAAATGTCACCTAGCATCCGTAGTTGAAAACATCCTTTGATTGTTGGCTTATTTAGACAGAAAAGACCTTCCCCATGGGATTCTATAAACATAAGTATGAAAAATAAAATCTGAGATAATATATCTTTACATTTATTTTTGTTAACACAATCTGAATGTGCACCAGGAGCTAAATAATTTTTAAATCTAAAAAGTATATAAATATTTAAGTTTCTTGCACTGAATTTTTATACTGCCATGAAAAGAAATATATAATCCTTTTAGTTTCATGCTTACACACACACACAGACACACACACACACACACAAACACACACAGCTACATACATACACAGGTTCTTTAGAGATTATTAATATTACCTATGAAAATAAACATTCCTATCACTGTCACAGCTAATATTTTGCAACTATTTCCATGAATAAGTAGATGATTTTTGTCTTTTTTCTTAGCCATGAAAATTTCTGTGGAGCTAACTACTGGCAGAGGTTTAAATGCTTTTGGCAATGATGTAAAAGTGGGACCAAACCCATAGGGTCACGGTAGTTTGCTTTTTCTTCCTGAATGGAAAGGAAGAAATATATAATTCTATAATTTGGATTTATTTTTTCTTACTTTCTTGCTTATATTTATTTACTTTCTGACAGTTGAATACTCAGTTATAAAAGTCATAAATTTTTTCTCATGCCTCACACTAAAATTATATATTATCAATATCAGACAAGTATTAAATTTGTATCATATTTTTCAACAAAACATAGAAGACATATTAAAAATTTCTACCATTCAGTTGTGATCTACATTTAGTTGCAAAAAAAGAGTTGTAAAAAAAAAGCAATTACATTATAAATCTTATTCAAACCAGACTGACCAACTCTGAACATTTTACTAGAATCTTACAAAATAATTTTTCATAATTCCTCTTATCCCCCTCAAAATCACACTGATAAATATACTGATACTATAATATGCAGGGTAGCATGGTCTCTGATAGCAATGATGACACTTTGGGACTAAAAAGAAAAGGAATGATATTGATTCTATCCGGTGTGCTTTCAGTGTTCAATATTACACCAACGTCTTAAAAAATTTTTCTTATAAAGAAAGTTTTGTTAAAATAAATTTTTATTTTTGCAACAAGGATTTTATAATGCACTTAATTACATAGTGCACTATAGCTGGAATCCATTCTCTTCCATTGATAAATAAAACCAAATCCGTAGTCTTGAGTTATTTTATGGATGGTGGTGGCAGCAGGCATCCTACTTCTCCAGCCAGGAAATGCCACAAGATTTCTGAGAAGAGAATGAGATTCCGCTTTTAAAAATCCTAATATTTGCAATAGAGATCAGAATAATAAATGGTAAACCAAGCAACAGTGTGACTTAAGAGTTCATGTAGCCAATCAAAAGGAAGTAGGTTTGAATCCCAACTTTACATATGAACTGTGGGTACTTGGGATTACTTAATCTTTCCTGGACTCAGTTTTCTTACCTAAAAAGTGAGAGTGCTTATGAATTTTACAGAAATAATGATAATAATAATGATGGCCTGACTTTTATCAATAATTTAGAATGCAGCACCTCCCTTCTAGCATAATTCTTGCCTTGGGTAAATTAGGAAAAGACAACCTCTCCTGGTTAGAGATGGCAAAAAAGATCCCCCTTACAGACCATTCAACTAGAAAAAGTTGCTTTTGCCTCTAGGTGGCCTCAGCTCCAGGCACAGGGCTTGCCAAGCTGAGCTGCTTCTCCTATTCTCTTGGCATATACCTTGGCACAGTGCACAACCTGCATAACCGTATATGAACCCTTTTAATTCTCCCAGCAACCCTATGACGTCAGTGCTCCTATCCCTTTTTAAAATGAGGCAAAGAAGGGAGAGAAAAGTTAAATAATTTGCCCAAGTTCTCACAGCTCATAAGTACTAAAGCCAGATTTGTAACCACACCATCTGGCTCTATAGTTCATGCTTTTATTAGATTTCTATGCTATCTCCATATATGTCTCAAACTTAATATAATGGTGAGGTATTTCACGAACAAAGGGATTGATGAATATATTACAGTCCACATGTTATCCATGTTAGAATCATTAGCATTGATTAGTTATTGATTCCTGGGTGGCACTGAAAGCTTACTTCTAAACAGGCTTTGGATTTTCTATTGCTGAATATTTAGATCAGAATTAATATGGAAACACTACCTCAGCGTTTTCAAACCATATATGTTCTGTATGATTTTTTTTACCTAATCTTTTTGTTGTCCAAATAAAACAAGGCTCAAATTGACTGTTTTCCCAATTACAAAGAGTATAACTTTAATCAAGTTGTCAGGCTGTGTTATATCATCAATAATATGTTAAAAAATGAAACAAACAATCTCATCTCACAGTTACACACATCAATCTACCTGTATGTGAATGAAAATATTACTAACAGAAAATAGTTGTAAATAGTAAAAATTATTAGTGAGTGCATCAGCTGGATTTCCACTTTGGGTCCTTTTATAAAATAGTGCCTCTTTTCTAACAGTAATGTAATAGATATTGCCATCTTCAGGAAAAAGTTATAAAAACAAAACCATAAAATGATGACAAACAGTTAAAGAATAATGGCTATGATGAATGGGTAGTTTATTAAATGACTAGTAATAAGATTAATTTGTTCCTTTCTTGCCCAAGAGATACTTAAAGTAATTGCGTCTTTGAAAACTGCACCATCATCACTTTATGTTTTTGATGATGTCATGGAATAGTTCCATAGGCTGAGATATGCTCAGCAGTTTTTCTTATATCTGTCTTGCAATTATATCTTATTAATCTATAGGCTACTGGTTACCACCCATGAATTTGCAATATTCTATGATATATTCATAATAAGAAGAGAGGCCACTAAATCACTCAATCTTCTAAATAAAATGTATGCCAGTTTTAATAATGTTAAACTAATACATATTAAAGTGTTCTGAAGAAATCTGGAGATGCCATGAAATACTCCTAATGCCATTTTGGAGCAAAAACAGGTTGGGGATCACTGCTGTGCACTCTAAAACTATCACGTGCTCTTCAAACACATCCTACCAGCTTAGAGACCTGAATTTTGAACTTGTCTTCCTATTTATTCACATCTCCATCAGTAGAATCCTTTTATTTTTGTCCTAAAGAATAGGTTATTACCTACCAGTCACTTCACAAAATTAAATGACTGTAGCCCCGCAGATATTCTCTACACTTCTGTGTGTTGTAAGAAATTAGTACAAGACTAAGCTCCTAGAAGTAGATCCCCACTTAGAATCACAAATTCAGTAGATACCCTTTGATTACTATCACCATGGTTACATATTTTTGACATATTTGTTCAAGAAAATAAGGATGGCCACTAACCTATAAAAATACTCTTATTGCCGGTAGATGTTATTAAATCTTATAGGTCCTATTATGATGATGCAGTTGTTTGAAATGTCTATTTTTTACTAAAATATTTTCACCTTATTTTGAAATAATGCTTGGGACTTTTAAAAAGGTGATGCATTTTAAAATATTATAAAATATCTTATTAAATATTTTAAAATATTAAAGTAAAGATATTTCTATGGAGAATTATTTTGTGAGTGCCTTTTTTTCCCCTGGGGTAAGTCATTATTTGGGTATATTAGTTGGAAATTATAAATTGCTGTATTTAAATATAATAAATAGAAATGTATTCCATATGTTGTAAGTATGTTCCTAATAATGGCCCCAAATAGCCTGGTTTCAGTCTTCAGACACTCGAATAGAGATTTGGTAAATGGTCCCTAGTGGCATGAAAAAATTGATGCACCACTCAAAACTTAACATCAACCAGGCAGACAAAAGACCTGTTAGAAAATATTGCTTCCAAAAAATTAGGCTTCAGGCTGCTCTGTTTTCAGGCCATTGTGGCTGAAATACATGTTTAAAAAAAATTAGTCTTCAATTGCTAAAAGTCACAAATCAATTTATAGATGGTTAAATTTCAATGTGAATTTCATGACCAAAGACAATGAAATTATTCATAAGAAAAACATAACTAATTGTTTTAATACCAAGTAAACATCATCATTTATACTAAATCAAATAGATCATGTTCAGTTAATTAGAAATTTTCCAGATGTCACCTACAAGATGCCTATAAATACTTAATAGGAAAACACAGCAAAAGGTTTAGGACAATTTATGTACCAACAGAACACAAAATCTACTTCACTGAAAATTTTTTAAAGTTCTGTTTTTACTTTAGATATCTTTTTTCTACTTTTAGAATTTTAAGGCTTATGAACAAGAATATACAAAAAGATATCATTTAAGTCAATGAAGTGCTTCTATTTGCTTAAAAAGTACCTTACACTCAAAGGATGATCACTGCTGTTCATGCACTTGCATGAATAATTCTGATAAACACAAAGGCAGTCAGATAAGTAATTCACACAATCATATGTGTCTATGTATTGAACTTTTTCTTTGCAGCTAAATTAGAGAGAAAAAGAATCTAATGTCACAGCTTCTGTATCATCCTGCAAAGAAGTTTGTGGAGAGTGACTGGTAATTACACATGTAAGAATTATATTGTAGAGATGTAGAACATCAGAAATTGCCAAGGGGAAGATCAGTAACAATTAAGCTTAATATGCCAGTGTCTAAAGGTCTGGCCTTCACAACTGATTAAGTTGCTATCATCTGTCATCTATTTCTACATCTAGTGACACCTGTTGTACAGATGCATAAAATGTGAAAAAGGACTATTTGTGCTTTTGAGGTTAAAAATATAAACTTTTCACCCTTAAAAACACGTGTCCACATACATCCAACAAATAGCATAGCAAGAGATTTTTTTTTTTTTTTGAGACAGGGTCTTGCTATATAGCCCAGACTGGTCTCGAACTCCTGGCCTCAAGCGATCCCCTTTCCGTCCCCCAATTCTTGAGTAGCTGGGAAGGGTAGTTATGTTCAACCTTCATGTAAGGACTAGTCACATTCATCCTAGGCCACTGAGAATCTATATCCTTTTTAAGAGACCTTCCCAAAAAGTAAGGGAGGGTGGATGCGACATAAATTGCTCAACAATAGGACACTGAAAATCGAAAGAAAAAAAAATCAGTGAAAACGCTGGGAAGCTTGCCAATTTTGATCTATTTTCTTTGCACTGACTCGACAGATCTGTGTACCTACTGTGGTGTGCAGGAACCTGAAGTCATAACCAAGTGTGTACCTCTGCCCAACCCCAGCTGACTTCATTTTCTAGGAAGTGCCCAACTTGGAACGAGGTGCCTGCAAAGGAAAGGCCTCTACACACCACAATGACCAAACTCACCCCTCCGACCCCTCCCCACCCCTGCCTTTGCCAGTAGTCCTGCTGAGAACAAAGGCTGCGTGCCTAGGCATCCAAGCGACCCAGGGCGAACTGGCCTGGTCTCAGACATCATCCGAGTGAATATGAAGTCCAACCGGAGCAACAGGGGGTGGCATTTCTGCAGGCGGAGACTTTTCTGTGTCTGGGCTCCGTTTGCCTCCGCCCTACCCCACCCCACCCCTTTTGCGGGTGCCGAGCCCTGCCCTGTGGTCAACTCTCTTACAGAGAAAGTGGAAATCACACCTGAAAAAGGCTGCGCCTCTTATGATGAAGCAGAGGCTCGCTTCGCAGCTTCCGAAGCAGTCACTTCAAAAAACTGTAAACTTTTCTTTGTGCGTGTCAAGGAGGAAAGGGGGGAGAATAGCACAATCCATTTCTCCCCTCATGCTCCCGGCCCCCCACCCCGCACAGGTTTCCAACCCCCTACCCCGCCCCACGAGAGCCTCCGCCCGAGGACAGGCTGCCCCGCGGTGCCCCGTGGTCCCCTCTTCCGGCTGGGCCGCTCGGCCGGCGGTCCCCTGACTCACCGCTGACCACTCGGCGGCAGAAGGCTCCGTGGCCGCAGAGCAGCGCGACGCCCAGCAGCAGCGAGACCGCGCGGCTCATCGCGGCGCGGTGGCAGCAGCAGGTGTTGCGTGGAGCAAGGGCCGTCTCCCCCAGCGGCGGCTCTAACCCCGCAGCCTCCCCGCCCCCGGCTGCGCCCTACTCCCGCCGCCCGAGCCCAGCTGCCCGGCGCCCTGCACGCATCGCCTTCACCGGGACCTGCCGCGGGGCGCGCTTGTGCCGCGCGTGATGTGCCGGGCCAGAGCGCACGGCTCCCGGGTGCGCGTCTGGAGACAAGGCGCGGAAGTTAGGCGGTCGCGTGTCTGTCCCAGCGGTGGAGCTGGAGCCCGGGCTTGGACCCCACCGTGGCGCTTTGCTTTTCTCCCAGGCCTGTGACTAGTGAGGGGCTGAGTCCGTGCGCACTGGTGGCGGCTCTCAGCAGCAGCAGCAGCTGCTCTGCGCTGGAGGCTCCGTCTTATATACCCACATCCCGAGGTTCCGGCCCCTCGCTAGTATTATAATAATTTTTAACTGCTTCGTCTCTCCAGTCGTGCGGAGCATCCCCGCCCCTCCCCTAAAAACGGGCGCCACTTTGAAAGCCGTCCAGTCAGCAGCCCCACCTCCTCCGCTCCCCGCTCCCCGGCCGCACTTTCCGTTCGCCAACAGACTCCACACTCATTTGTGTAAAATGTGACAGCTTTGCTATTAAACTCTGGCAAAAGTTGGATCCATTTGATTTTATCAAAGATAAATGTCCACGGGGATGCCAAGTTGCGGGGCCTTTCTCTTTTTGTGCACCATGCTTGATCATATGTATTGCTAGATGCAGGGCACTAGCTACTATTTAAGATGGATTGGCAGAGTGGGAGCCCAGGCTGCTCAGTGAATTATACAATGTGGCAGGTATTTTTCCCCACCTAGGTTCTACAAATAGATTATTTCCAAGCAGGTTGTTTAACGAGATTGCCGCAGGAGCAAATTGAAGGGAATATTTGAAGCATGGATTTTTGCAACTGATTTAAATCTCAGTATTTGCAACTCCAGAGAAAACCATCAACACAACATAAATATTCGGAATTCTTGGGAATTTACTAGATATAAAATTTATGAATTTTTTTGCAATCATCTCTTGGTGACCTATATTTGAAGTAACACTCATTTTAAAACCTACAAAGACACTTTTTCATAACCTGACTTGCTGTTTATTATCGAGTCCACCCAAGGACTGTTATATTCAGTTTCCTGGAGTGCTGGAAAGTTGTTCATGAGGGTTTAATCTGTATCTTGTCTGTGGTACGAACTCTAAAAATGCTCTCATAATGAACTTGGGTAGAATTGATATTTTCCCACCATGTTGCTTTAAATGTAGAAAGATTTGTTAAATAAAATTCTTTGCCTTATAGGGAAGTACACTTTCTTCGCACTCCTTTCTGTCTTTGGTTTTCATAAGCCACAAGTACACTCTAAACATTAGTTGGATTGTTTTCTTGGAAAAAAAGGAAGTTAATACTGCTACAGTAAAGACAAGTCTTTCAGAATTAGAAATTTTAGCACTTGGAAGGAACTTAAAGCTTCTTAAATCCACCTTATTCATGAAAGTAGAATTCTAAAATAATTACAATAACGTCTATTCTATTCACTTTATTTTTCCTCGTATTACCTTTAAACACCAATTTATTGCACAACCATGGGCAGTTAATAAATCTGGACATTGTAGAGGGCATGGATTCTGTGACTTTCACCGCTAGCTGAATGTCCACAAGAAACAGGCACTGCAAAAATGGAAGGGCGATCTCAGCGAGACTGGCCCCACAGTAATTTCAGGAGTGAGTCAATCACTGAATCTCCAGAGGCTCTGAAACATCAGTAGAGCAACAGTATTTAGAATCCAAAGATTTCGAAAGTGATATCAGGGCCTTTAACAGTACACTGTGGAATTTCTATATCCCAAATACATGAATTATTCCTTCACTCTTCCCATTCATTTTTAAATGTCTACAATTCCCAGTGAGCATCTGCTTTATATGTCCATTAAGAAGTCTCAAGGACAGACAGCCTGAATTCCAGGCATTGAGTGGCATTCAGTGGCTCCTCACATGGGCAACTCTATACAGTGGCTTCAGCCCCAGTAACAGCAGGGTTCACTCATAGGTGCTGCAGACCAAAAAGTGACAAATATATTCTACAAAGAGATTTATTACAATGTTTAATATTATTACAACTTTACATTAATGCATTTGAGATGCTATCAGAATCCAATGTTAATTAATTTACTTTATTATAATTTATTCAAAGATGGTTAATGATTCCCTTAACACTACCAATAATATTGCCAGGACTTAATAAAATAAATATCTGAAAGTTTAAAAATAAAATCATTACTATATTACCACTTCAGCCACAGACAAAAACAAGTTCCTTTTTTTCTGGGTAATGGTTAGTTATCACTTCCAGGAAAAGAGCATTTCCTCCCAATTTTTTAGAGATGGCACCTTGGCATCTGTGCAGGCGTGTAACTGGCTCACGTGTAAGGATAAGCAGTTAGCCAAATTCCCCTGAGATTTAGTTGTTTTTCCCAAAACATGTCTGTGCTGTAGAGTACATGACCTCTACCTCATTCAGGAGCCAGTTCCACTTTCTCATAATCCCAGGAGAAGTCCCAGTCTTTGCAGGGCTAACTAGCAGAGCTCCATTGTTCACACTGATGTTAGAAATGTAATGAAGAATTTATACTCACTACAGAAACATGCTTTCCTAAAGCTTGAAGTTTAACTTTAGTAACTATTAAGTCTGTTGCATGCTCTGACCATTCAGGTGATAAGTAAAAGGTATTTATGAAACTCCACTAAAAACATGTCTTATCAGATCTGAAGAATCATATGAATATATGTGAATGTTTAACTAAATATAATATCAACTCAGTAAATTAAAATTTATTTTTAGTGCTTCTTTATTAATTTAAAACAATATAATCGGGTACCATTGTTATCGATCTAACATGAGCCAATACTTTTTAGTCTAGCTGTGGTTTAATTACTAAGTCTGGTCTTAATTTATGTTAATATAAACAAACAAAATTATAATAATATAACCAAAAAAAGTATAAGCTAAAGTCATCCATGCTTCGAGTGTCTGGTCTGAATTATTAGGTACATAATTCACTAATTCCTCATAGAAAAGGTGGTATTGTTATATGAAAAGATTACTTGGCTAGCAGAAACACAAATCTAAATTTTCAGTTAATAAAATCTTGGAGAAGTTTCTTCACCTGTTTGATTTTTACTTTGAAAATATGAAAAGAATGAGTGAGAGAAATTCTTTGCTTCCCAACTGAATGATATTCTGATCCAGAAATAGTAAGTTATTTTACAAATTTTTGAAATCCTAATCTTTACTGCCCTAGCCAGAATGTCATGTTATCTGTATATTTACACTAATTTTCCAAATGTATATAGATATTATGGTTCTAATAAAATGTTAGCTTTATAATTCTATTATAAAGAATTCTATTATATAGAATTCTATAATTCTATTATAAAGAATTTTCCAAATTTATATAGATATTATGGTTCTAATAAAATGTTAGCTTTATAATTCTATTTCTCTAAAGCTGGAAAAACTTAACATCTCCCTCCCTCCTTCCCTTCGCTCCTTCTTCCCTTTCTCTTCATTTCTATAAAAAAGACAATGATGATTTATAATAAATAAGTATACCCTTTTATTTGATTTCCAAATTGCTCAGAAAATAGGAGTCCTGGAAAAATTTCTATGATTCTTTGAGTAATAGATCAATATATCACAGATGCCACATAAATGGAAAATCCAAATAAAAGCAAAATAAAACCTAGTGCCAAGTAAAAGATAATACAACTAAGAGACCATAAAGCTATAAATGAATGTTTGATGAACTATGATTTTTTTCTAGAAAAAGTAGTCCATTTTACTAAAAGGAAAACTGTGTAAAGAAGAGGAATAGCTAAAGACCTAAAAACAATAAAATACTCCTTTATAGTATTCCCAAATATTAAATGTTTCTCCAAATATATCAAGTGAACAGAAAATGATGGAGGCAAAGCCAGACATGATAGCAATAAACCATATGTGGGATGACATATAAAGTTAGAGGGGATTTGGGAAAAAAACAAAAGTATTAGGATAAAAAATCAATTTAAATATCCTTCTGGAGGTACATCTGTCATTTTGCAACTTTTTTATACACTGTTTCTAAGTGTAAATAGCTCACATGCCAAACGTATTTGTACAATGTAGCACAGCAAAATGGAAATTTTAGAAATAAGAAGGAACACACTATCAGATAACATGTACATATTGGCATTTGTAAAAGTTTCTTTATCTCCTATTTTTTTTAAATAAAAGTTATGATTTATTTACAATAAAGTTTAAATATTCTGCATTCCAAAGAAACTCGTTAAAATAAACTTGAGTAGAAAGAGAAAAAAAATTAAAAAAGTAAGTGCATTCTATTGCCAAATCCTTTACAATATAAATAAATAAATTGGTCATGTTACAATAAAGAATTGATTCTATAATACTGTATTTTTCTCCAAAGAGTGGACACAAAAATTCATAAGATAGATTTAATTTTCAAGAGCTCAAAAAAACATCAGAGAGCTAGGAAATCATCATGAATATTTTAGCCAAGTACCTCCTGTCTTCTCTAATGGATAGCAGTCATTTAATCTGATACTAAAAAATCAGGAATAATGGTTTATATTTTTAAATATTTATAAAGTTAAATAATACAACAGTTAAAAAATATATAAAGTTCTTAATACATGACTAGGATAATCATTGTGGACTCAAGCCCATCTCTGCTAAGATTCATTATCATGTGATTCTAAAGATATCTGAAAAAAATACTTACTGGAAATAAATTGTAGGACAGAGGAAGACGTCGGTATGTTAATACCCTAATCAATTCTACCACCCATTCACAGCAGCCCTTCCCTAAATTTTCACAGAACCACATCACTCCGTATGGCTTATTCTAACATGTTAAGGTCCACTAGAACCCTGGCATCTTTTCCCAAACTCCACATTGTTTTCCCTAACCCAGGTTAATGGTTCAAGGTGCTGAGAAGCTTTAGGACGATCATAAGGGAAGTGAAGACACCGTCCTTCAGTCTCTTCCTAGATCTGCAGATTATCTGCCTTCCCTGACCTCATAATCTGAGACCACCTCTGCTCATCCTCCCCCAGTTTATTTCTATGGCTGTGTCTGTTATTCATTTAACAAATATGAACAGAGCACATATTGCATATATTCTGTTAAAATTGTGGGTATATTGTTTAATGTTTGTCTCTCTCCACTAGATAGTAAGTTCTGAGCTGGTTTTATTCCCCACCATGGGTAGCTTTATTTCTCAACTACAATTTTTGATAAATTTTAATAAAGAAATAGTAGGTGGGGTATACCTACTATTTATTTGATAAATAGTTATAAAAATTGAACAAATCTGTGAATTAATACTTTTTTTATCTTCACCTGCAGCTAAGTTTTGGAGCTTTTCCCTTTTCCTTTTCTTCTCTTAAGAGTGAGGGAGGTGTGGTGGAGGTGGCAGGAACCTCTAATAAGCACTGCAGCCAGCACGGGAAGCTTATTCTCTTCTCCTCCTCACTTCCTTACTCCTGTAGTTGAGACAAAGGAAGGCTTCGATGATTCCAGAAGAGCCCTCCAAAACCTTCCGTGCCTTCGCTGATACTGATGGGTGTCAGGTTTGCACAGGGAGGGGTTTTCAGGTGGAATCTATGCATTCTATGCAGTTATATTCCAGAATCTCAGGTTAACATTCCCTTCCTATTCTGCAGAAATCACGGAGTAGCCCTCACTTTAGCAATAGGCATTTTTTTCTCAGAGAGAGTAAACATGAATCCAAAATTTAGATGTACATCACTAGATGATAATGTTAAAGATTTTAAATTTTGGTTCCTACCATCATATTGTTATGTATTTCTTCTAAGTATATCTTGTAACATCTTCAAAGAATACAGTGACCACACATCCTGCTTTGCCTGGCAAAGTCCTGATTTTCCCAAAACAGTGCCAGTTCACACCATGATATTTATCATGTAGTTAACTTTCATCTCTTGTATGAAGCTTATTTTTTAATTTCCAGAAAAACATATTTACTTAATGTGAGTTTTTAAAATTACACTGTATTTCCTTTACAGTAGTTAGCTGGGTATATTATGTCTCTTTATGGGGATATATCAATCTCCTTTAGGGCAAATACCATCTAATAAAATATCCTGTATCCCCAATGCCTAGCAATCTTATGCACCCTAGGAACTCAGTTGACTTAACTGACTGCAATTAAGATCTTTAAAAAAACTACTAATTACAATAAAAAATAAAATTTAACTGTCTCAATGTTAATATAACCATAGTGTTATTGAGTATATCTTATAAATATAAACAGAAAACATTCCATTTATTGTTCAAATAGTTATCTGAAATTCATGTCAAAAATTCTTGAGATTTAAAATATTTTAAAATTTTTTATCAAATTGCTCCAAACTTTCTGAATTATGAAATTGCCTGCTCATTTTCTGAGCTCCACAGCTATAATTCTTAGTGTGGTGTTGAGGCAAAACCTAAAAGAAATAGAAAACACCAGAATCACATGGTCATATGACCATACTTCCTTCCAAAGAAATTTTAGAGACAGTTTGTGGAACCCTTAGGATTCATAAATACACTTTGAAAACCAGAGTTTCAGTCAATAAGTAGCTATAATATCCCAAGCTAAGGGTCTAAATGCTCAGAATCTACCAAAAGTAATCAAAGCTCAAATAGACAAAAAAGACTTTTGAGGTTCAGGAAAAAATGGATGAGAATCGATTCATTTTATTTAATAATCAACAGATGTTGCAAATATAACTGGACATTCTAAATCTATATCATTTTAAGGGGGAAACTATTCATTTTTGAACATTTGCTAAGAACTTCAAATTCCTCTCTAGATTTATAAAAATGAAAATGAATACTATTTAACAAAATATGAATTATTTGTCTGTCTTTTCTGTCTCAAACTTAATGCTCTAGTTTCCAGTTGCTGTGCTAGGTTGTCATAGCAACAAAATGCTATTTTCAATAAGTTTTGGTAGAAAACCTGTTTGGAACACCTGATTTATTGTAAGTGAAATACATTTAGTTGGTTGCATGTATGACAGATTCTTCTATTTTAAAAGAAATAATCTATCTTATTATTTCTGATGACTACTTCTTAACTCTTTTTTAACATAAGAAAATTATTCAAGTTCCTAGACAGTAACAGAAATAACTTCAAGGAAGACATGCCTGTAGCCAATCCAAAGAGTTAACTGGGATTTAGGTTTAGTTCCCTCCAGCCCAGTACAACAATTATCCTAATCAACACACTATTTTGTCTAAAATACAAATTTCTCATATATTTAGCATTTCAACTCTTTAATTTTCTTCTAGTGTTTACATTATATATATATACTTGTAGAAAATATAGTACAAAATTAGAAGGAAAATTTATGCATAATGCTACTATCAAAAGCTCCTATTAAAAACACATGCATGGGATTTTACATATACTTCTGCCCAAAAGCATTCAATTACACTCCGGAAGAAAAAAATTTGGATTTCTTTGTCCTTTATTCAAGGCCCCCCAAAATCTGACCCTTTTTATCTTTTGACCTTCATTTCCACTTCCTGTTTTCATGAATCAGCCAGCACAACCAACTGAGTGACTGACCATTTCTTTGTGTTTTCATACCTCACTATGCACTGTGCACTTCTATAATTTTCCCCACCTTTCCAATGCCTGGCTCTTTTGCTATACCTATCCTAAACATCGGCTCTTTCCTCAAAAAAGCCATCTCAGTCTACATTCTTTTCTTCCCCAAATGGATAAAATGTACTCATTTAGTCCTTGAATAAAATCTACCTTGTGGAACCTTTTATACTATTATTTTTTAGAAATGACTTAGTTGTTTACATGTATATATGTTATCTCCTCAACTACAGGTACATTTATCTAGAACGAGAACTATGTCTGGTATGTCTTTTTCCAACCCAACACCAAGGTTGTCTATTTTATTGAATAAAATTTCTTCTCAAAGCCTTCAAAGGGGAAGTCTTGTTCCAGACCTTTTCTGTCTTCCCATGACACATGTTAACAATTCATGTGGCACCCATCTATCCACAGACATATGCGACCACTTCTGGGGATTAAAAGTGAAGGTCTCCTAACTTTCCTTTTAATTGTATTATTCTCTCTTACCCCAGATATTGCATAAATGTTACAAAGAACCACTTAGTTCATGAGGTACTTATGAGACACCTTAGCATACCCTCAAAACATGCATACCGAAAACCTTGAAAGAGAACTAAAAAGGCAGGAAAAGTGTACCAGAGAGAAACAGGCGTTTCTTCCCTGCTCAACCAGCAGCCATGTCATCTTGAGGCTTCATGACCAGATAGGGACAAGAAAATAATCTACATTGCGCTTGCTTTTCCTGCACACCTAAGGAAGTCACATGATACCCTCCCAGGAGAGAGTTTATCTCAGAAAGTAACCCCTGTGAGAACAGGATACATTCACCTGGCAGACATCCCTTTCCACTCACAGAGGGAACTCCAATGGTAGTCACAGAGTAAAAGCGGAACATGTGAACAGGGCACATGTTTGTTTTCACACTGAGTAGCTTATTTTTTGTCTTTAAAGCTAAAAAACTGGTATGATTTGCTTTGTTGCACTTATATTGTGTACAATTAACAAGAGCCTTGGACATGGTAAATATCTTTTTTTTTTATTCCAGCATTTTTAAAAGTTAATGCTCTATTGATTCACTGTGTGAATTATATATTAATAATGTGGAATATCTTTTCACAATATATCACCAAAGAATTAAAATATCATGCATTCTGCAGTATATGTTTTGAAAAGTTATGGTTGGAATATAGACAGTATTTTATTGACTTAAACCTTGACAGATTTATTGTTTTAAGTCACATAGTAAAGTAATAAATAACAAAATTTTGAATATGAAATCTTTTCATTGACATTTTTGAGAAGACGAAAAGGGAACACATAAAGTCTTACCAAAAGCAGCCTAACCATGATGAAATAAGGCCAAATTAACCGTCCTCTTTTTAAAAGGCTCAAAATATCGGTTCTGGTGTTTTAGTGAAATAGTAGCTGAACTGTTAAAGTGAAACTCAGGTCTTCACACTAGATAATATTATTGGAGACTTTCAGATTGATTTGACCCTCTGTCCCTTAGGAGAATAATTATAATAATAATAACTGCTATGTGACAGGCACTGCCTCAAAAGGTTTATATATATTAACTATTTTATCCTCACAAATGTCTTACGACACTAGTGATGGTTCCATTTTTAAAGATAAGGAAACTGATGCACAAGGATATTGTAACTTGCTCAAGGTCACACACATCTAAAACATGACAGCTGGGACTTGAACCCAGGTGCTCTAGCTCTAGAGCCTGTGCTCTTAAACACAATGTCAAACCACCTCTCAGGAATATGACCTCCTTTATGCTAAGTGAATTAGGCTCGACACAGAAAGACAAAAACCACAAGTTTTCACTTACACGTGGAATTGAAAGCAATGCATCTCATAGAGGCAGAGAGTAGAATGGTGGTTCCCAGGGGCTGGAGAGTGGGGGCCATGGGGAGATGTTGGTCAAAGGGTACAAAGTTGCAGTTACAAGAAAAAAATGATAAGTATTTAAGGTGATGGATATGTTAATTAACTTGATGCAATCATTCTACACTGTACTGCCCTTATCCAACACTGTCTATCCAACACTGTCTATCCTATAATTATATACTATTATAATTTGTCCAGAAAAATTTTTAAAGAATATTAAACATTAAAAAAGAATATATGCCCTCCTGTGCTACAGAATTGGTAAGACGGGAGGCCCCACTAATCAGTATTATTTCCCCTGTCAGATAACTAATTTTTCACCCATCGCACAGCCAAATCTCACCAAAACTAAGCCAATGTTTACCAAAGGTGACTGAGATCGTTTTAAATGAAATACAGATTTTTTAAAATTTTAATGCCCCTATGGTCTGAATGTTTGTATCCCCTGAAAATTTATGAGTTGAAACTTAGTCCTCAATGCTGTGATTTTAAGAGGTGAGGGCTTTGGAAGACGATTAGGTCACGAGGGCTCCACTCTCATAAATGAAATGGGTGTCCTTATAAAAGAGGCATTTGTTCGTCACTTCCAGCAGGTGAGGACACAGCCAGAAGTTGCCATCTGTAAGGGAGAGGCCCTCACCAGGCTCCGAATCTTTCAGCACCTTGACCTGGGACTTCTCAATCTCCAAAACTGTGAGAAATAAATTTCTGTTGTTTGTAAGTTACCTAGTTTACGGTATTTTTGTTAGAGCAGCCCAAACAGACTAAGACAGTTACATATTTACTTGTATGTTCATTAAGAAATCAACATAATTGGCACATCGAAAACATGACTTTATAGATTTTACTTCTTAAATAAGGCAATAAAATAGTGAATAATTTAGGTCATTTTAAAGAAAAACTATAAAGTAAATAATAAGACTAGTGGTAAACAAATGGGATAGTAATGTTAAAGACAGCATGCGACCAATGGAAGTTTGCTAAACATCAGCTTCAACAGTACTTTTCTCTCCGAGCTAAATTTCCACATAGACCAGCCCTGGGGTGTCTCAGCAAAACTGGTCCAGGATCATTAGAGATGTGTCCATGTGGCTTGTCCCCATTTTATTATATAACACTACAAGCTTTCTCCTGTCATAACAAAGCAGAACCCCCAAGACAGCTGTACTTACTCAGCTGTGGCCTGAGGAGCCATTATCCAGAACCCCGGCATAGAGCACAGTGGGGCTCAAGTCTCCTCCACTGCCCTTAAGACACCTAACCAGGCCCTTTCCTAAAGGGCTGAGGACAAACAGCAGCGGGGAGAGGCGAGGACAAAAGAAAAGAAACGGGAGACTGTGACACTTGGGGCTGCAAAGGGAAAATATCTGCTCCGTACTTAGCATACTATATGGACTTCAGCTACTTTACTCTTCCAAATAACTTCCAGACAAAGGCACTGTTGTCTCTTTTTTATAGATAAGGAAACCAAAGCCTACCAAGTGAGCAGGGAGTAGAGCTGGTTTCTTTGATTCTGAAGTGAGACAACTGTGCTTTGCAGTAAAGACCGAAGAGGAGGAGTGATACAGAGAGGAAGAAAGAAGACTGAAAGGGACCTTGAAAAGATATATGTCAGATACTTTTTTTTTTATTTCAGCATATTATGGGGGTATAGATGTTTAGGTTACGTATGTTACCCTTGCCCCCCTCCCCCCCTAAGTCTGAGTTTCAAATATGTCCATCCTTCGAGTGGTGCACATAGCACTCTTTGTGTATGCATACACCCGTCCCCTCCTCCCCCCTCCCCCCTCCCCCTGCCCAACATCCAATAGATGTTATTCTTATATGTGCACTTATGTGTTGGTCAGTTAATACCAATTTGATTGTGAGTACATGTGGTGCTTGTCTTTCCATTCTTGAGATATCTCACTTAGTAGAATGTGTTCCAGCTTGATCCAGGAGTATACCAGAGGTGCTATATCACCATCGTTTCTTAAAACTGAATAGTACTCCATGGTATACATATACCACATTTCATAATCCACTCATGTATTGATGGACACTTGGGTTGTTTCCACATCTTTGCAATTGTGAATTGTGCTGCTATAAACATTCGGGTGCAGG
>CAUYSK010031710.1:0-21257 GCA_963575035.1 Avahi laniger
TATAAAGAAGTTATTTTTACAATAGCACAAAGGAGGGGGATGAAATGAAGCTATATAGGAGCAGTTTTTTGGGTACGCTATTGAAATTGAATTTGATTAATATAAACTAGATTGTTTCAGATTAAGATGATAGCTGTAATCGCCAAGGTAACCACTAAGAAAATAACTCAAAATAAAAGTCAATAATGGAAGAGAAGGGGAATACAAGATACATAATAAGTATGGAAAATAAATATGAAAATGTCAGATAAGGTAAATGTCTTATTTTTTAAATAAATCCTACCTTATCAGTAATCCACTGAATATAAATGTATTATGTTCTCAAATGAAGAAATGGAGACTAGAAAAATAGATTAAAAGAAACCATGATGCCACTACATGTTGTCTACAGGCGTACACTTTGATCAAACACACAAATAGGTTAAAAGGGAAAGTATGCAAAAAGAAACACCAGGCAAGCAATAGCCAAAAAAAAGCTGGAGTGGCTATACTCCAGTTCTTTTTTAGGTATCACACAAAATAGAATTTAAGACAAGTTACTGGAGATAAATAACAATAGCTTTTTTTTAATGATGAGAGTCAATTTATCAAGAATACACAACAATTATAAATATATAGTCACCTAACAAGCTCCAAAATACATGAAATGAAAACATACAGAATTAAAAGGAGTAAAAAAATACAGTAATAATAATAGTTAGAATCTCAATATCTTAATTTAAGTGATGGATAGAACTAGAATAAGAAGAAAGAAACAGAAGACTTGAACAGCAATATAAACTAACTAACCATAAAGTCTCCATCAAATACTCCACCCAACAATAGTAGAATAAATATTCTCAAGTGCCTCTGGAATATTTTCCAAAATAGACCCTATGTTAGTCCACCAAGTAAGTTTCAACTAATGTGAAATGATTTAAATCACAAAAGGTATGTCTCCAACTATAATGGAATCAGTAACAGAAGGAAATTTGGAAAATTCAAAAATATGTGTAAATTGAACAGTATACTTCCAAATAGCAAATGGGTCAAGGAAGAAATCAAAAGGGAAATTAGAAAACACTTCAAGATGAATGTAAACAACAGCATACCACAATTTATAGGATGCAACTAAAGTAATGCTTAGAGGGAAATTTGTATCTGTAAATGATTCAAGTTTTAAAAAATGTACTTCTCTGAAGAAGATATACAAATGGCCAATAAGCCACGAATAGATGCTCATCATCGTCATTCATTAGGAAAATGCAAATAAAAACCACAATGAGATATCACTTCATACACACAGGATAAAATATATTTTAAAAAAAAATAACAGGTGTTGGAGAGGATGTGGAGAAATTGGAAAGCTCATACACTGTGGGTAAAAATGTAAAATACTGCTGCCAGTTTGGAGAGCGGTTTGGCAGTTCCTCAATGGGCTAAACATAGTGTTACCAGAATGACCCAGATATTTTACTTCTTGCTGTCTACTTCAGAGAAATGAAGACAAATGTCCACACAAAAACTTGTATGTTCACAGCAACGTTATTCCTAATAGCCAAAAAGTGGAAAGAGATCAATGACTGTAACTAATAAATGGATAAGCAAAATATATTTATTGGTACAATGGAAAATCAGCCATATAAAGGGATGAAGTACTAGTTCATGCATGACATGGATGAATTTTGAAGACATTATCCTAAGTGAATGAAGCCAGACACAAAAGGCCACTCATTTTATGATTCCGTTTTTATTAAATGTACCGAATGGGCAAATCTATAGGAACAAAAAGTAGATTAGTGTCTGCCGGAGGCTGAGGAATAGGAGAAATGGAGAGTGACTGCTAATGGGTATGAGATTTCTTTTTAGGGTGATGAAAATACTCTGAAATTAGTGATATTGAATGCATAACTTTGTGACTATTGTAAAAGCCACTGATTTGTACACTTCAAAAGGGAAAATCTTGTGGTATATCAACTGTATCTAAAATGAAAGTAAAATGTTAGGTCAGAAATGAAAATGTTAACCTGGTTAGGAAAATTAGAAAAGACTATCATTAGGGTGCATTCATAAGGGAGGTAGATCATGAGCACTCTGCAAACAGGAGACATTTTCATAGGCTTGGAACAAGGGAACAAAGGCAGGAAAGCGTGAAGTATGAATCAGAAATTAATGCTTCTCTCTTTGGCTTCAAGGTGATATTGGGAATGAGATTAGAGTGGTTATTGGTAGCCAGGTGAGAGAGGAAAAACATTGGATGTCTAAGTATGTTGCAGGCCAACTGTGTATGAGCCTGGCTTTAGAATAAAATTGTGGAGTACCTAAAATATGCTCAATCATGGTCTCAAATTTTGCTTTCATTACTCTTCACTGTGTACATCTAGTATTGTCTATGAGTTTTCCAAGCCAAGGACCCAAAGTCAAAATTGCTCTCAAATCATAAAATGTAGACAGCCTCCTGGTTCTATATAATTATGAAGTTAGATCTATACTTCAAATTCCAAAACAGCTTTCCAGGGCAGAACTTAGGCATCTCCGATGATAAGTCTGAGCCATACTCCCCAACACTAAAGGAAGCCTACAGTTGACAGCAAAGCACATTTCCCTAAAATGGACCCAAGTCAAATTAATGACTGGTTTATAGTTTAGAGAACCAAAATATTCCCTTCCCCCATAACAAGAATTTATAGCTCCATTGGCTGCCTACAAGGCTTTCCTATAACCCATGAGAAGAGAGAGATGGTGGTAAGGAAAGATTTGTTTTTCTATCTGCACAAGATCTGGATGTGAGATATATCTTAATGTTCAGCTCTCAAGCTGGCAGGCATACCTGTAAAATAGCTATTACATTGAAAGAAACTCTGATGTCATTTGGCCTATTCTGCTTTTAAGCAGAATGACACGTATGAAAACTTGATTGTCTAAATTTATCTGTCTTTTTTCATCTACTCTACATCTCTCTACCACCCCGTCTTCAGGAAGTAGCTCTATGTTCTTTTACTAACGCATTCTGTCATCTTTTAAAACAGCCTCGAGAAGACTGAATTCCTGGTGCTCATCTTTAGAGGGAGTAATATGGGACCCACTTGGGTCTCATTCCTCTCTTCTTCCTTTATTGGGACTGATAAAGGGAGCTAGGAGTCACTCCTTCCTCCATTTTTCACACTCTATCCCAAAATCACAACTCTGTGGTGCTCTCAGAACAAACCGTGGACATGGCGTCTTCTGTCATTCTTATCATTACTTGGGTTATATGGGGTAATCTGTGCCAATGAGTCCATGTGCTTTTCAACTCATCTGTAAGCTTTTGACCTTATGATGAAGTTATAATTTTGAAAATTCCTCTTTACCTTTTAAATTTTACCTCCACCTCTCTTTTAAGATGACTCACTTTCCAAATTCATTTATTTCTCCAGCTCCCCCTCTCTCATTCTGTCCATCTCAAACGACCATCTGGGGAAAAAAAATAACATATGACAGATTGCAGAAATAACTCAGTGGTCTGAAGGCTGTGCTGATGGTTTGTGAGAATAACCCCGTCCAACTAAAAACCTGTGCGTGGTGGTGACACTTTTTCTGGCATCTGCTTCTGCTTCAGTTTCATAGATTAAGGTTCTAATGAGCCTTTACTGGGGTCTGTGATCTGTGCTTTGCCTCTTGGCTGCCACCTTGGGAGAGAAAGTAGGAGATGATGGATTCACAGAGAAATTCATATTATATGGGCTCATTTATCAGCTTTCCACTAATGACTTAATATCATTGCAAATGCAACTTTCTCTTTAAAGTCGTCCCTGATATTGCAACTTGGAATTAAATTTTTTTTTTATTTTCTCCTCTAAGTACTAATTGTACATCATCTCAACTTCTACAGGTATTTATAACTATAACAAAGGAAGAATGTAATTTGTGGGCATCTATTACCTTTATAAGTTCCTTCAGGACAAGGTTAACATCTAAATGAGATCTCTATCCCCATGGTGATTAATATAGCATTTCTCACATCATAGTTAATAAGGCCATTTGTTGATGGATAGATGTGTAAGTTAAAGAAAAGGAGGAAGGAATCGGTTCATTGACAACTGATTCTATAGTAAAGGAATAAGGAATGGTAGGATAGAGTCAATCTTAAGAAAGAAAGGTCATTAGTGCTAAAGTCAAATTTTAGGCCCAGAGGACCTTGGGTAGACACCTGTGATACTAATGATTTAACTGAAGACAGGAGAAAGACAACTTTACCCAACCACCTGGAGAAGCCAGGAGCTTGGCTGGCCAGTCTTAGTTCTGAATCTGTAGGTTATAGCTACTAAGGCACAAACAAAAAGAGAAATATGTGTCAGCCATTTATTATATACCAGACACTATGATTATTAACTAATGCCTGACCTCATTCATTCACTCTCCTTATTTTTTTTTTCAGTAGAAAGAGTGTTACATTCTCATTCTAATCAATACTGGGATTATTCTTTCAAAATAGTTCTCATCATATGAAAACTTTTTAAATATAAAAAGTTAGTAATGCAAGAGGTTTAGTGAGGTGGCAGGGTTTTTATCCTGTGAAGGATAAAAAGTAGAAGAAATAAGAGTGGATAGATCTGATGAATCTTGGCCAACCTAACAAGGAAACATAGGGCCAAAAAGTGACCCACACTGGGCACAAATGGCCAAACTCTGATAGCCCCATCGTGCTCAGTCATTGGCTGGGGATGCTTAGAAGCAAAGTGGCTTCAGCTGGAAAGATGAAGCAGAGCCTGATAAGACTAATGTCTGGAGGGTATCAGCTAATGGCATTTCTTGGAGTTGAACAGCAAGTTCTTTAAGAGTGATCCAGGTGGCATACCTCCAAAGCTGTCATACCTTACAAGTGATCTTAATTAATGTAGACATTCCCAATGGCATCATGCTTGGCAGATCTTAGTGTAGTGCCTCATGGATTCGTAGAGCATCATACCTGGAAGTGACCCTGGAAACCACCCAGTCCAATCATTTATGAAACACATTCTAGGTTGTTCCAGTTTTCCCTCAAAGATGCCTCCTGGATCATTGCAGGAACTAGAAAACAAGAGACAATAGCCAGGACTCAGACTCCTGTAACCCTCCTTAGAAACATAGTGTCTTTATGTTCTGTGCTAGAGATGTGGGCTCCCATTCAATGTTCCATTTAAAAGATAGCCTCTGCTACCAAAAAATGAAAAAGTATAAACAATCATTGATGTTATCCAGCAGCTCACACCCTGTGTGGTAGGAAAATTTCAGGGGTTTATAACTTTTTAGAGCTAGTTTTACAGTAGGTACCAAGAACTACACATAACCCAAAGTCAGTCTTGTCTATACCATAGCCCCACATTCAGGAATAGACATAGTAGAGGGAAAGGGAAACCTAGAGACTAATGGGGGAGAGTCAGGTTGAGAAAAGGGAAGAGAGTTCCTCAAAGTCACATGATAACTAGGGGCAGGAATAGGACCAATGGCCTGACTCCCAATGCACTGTTATTTTCACTCTGCCATTATGCCCCTATGATTGAGCTAGACCCAGACAAAACTCAGAAAGTACGATAGATGCTACTGAGGGAGAAGGATTATCAAAGATCATTGGCCTCCGTGTGAAAAAATTAAAGTAGATATGTTGTAGGGATATCTGCACTCCCATATTCATTTCAACATTATTTACAAAGCCAAGATACGGAAGCCATCTAAGTGTCCATCAATGGATGAATGGATAAAGAAAATGAGAGATATATCTATATCTATATGGATATATATAAATGGAATCGTACACAGCTTTTAAAAAGAACAAAATTCTGTCATTCAAGATAACATGGGTGAAACTGGAGGATGTTATGTTAAGAGAAATAAGCCAGTCACAGAAAGATAAATACTATATGATTTCACTTTATATGTGGAATCTAGAAAAGTTGATCACAGAAGCAAAGAGTAGAAAGGTGGTTAACCAGAAACTGGTGGAGGAGAAAGAGGGATGGGAAAATGGAAGATGTTGATCAAGGGTATTTCATTTAGATGAGAGGAATAACTCTTAATGATCTATTGCACTGCACGGGGACCACAATTAATAATAATGTATCATATATTTCAAAACTCCTAATAGTTTTTCATGTCCTCACCATAAAAAAATAACTTGATGAGGTCATGGATTTGTTAATTAGCTTGATAGAATCTTTCATAGTGTCTACATAGATCAAAACATCACATACCCTATAAATATGCACAATTATTATTGGTCAATTAAAATTAATTAATAAAAAAGTTCTCATCCAAGCCCATGGAATAGAATCCTTTTTTTACAAAAAACTTCATGAAGAGCCACAATATAGTGAACAAATAAAAGCTGAGCTGCTCTGAGTATGATTGAGGTTAGGGGTTACTTGGAATCAGAGGCATCCCACCCTGTTTAGACTTTCTCTCACTTCTCTTCCCACACTATATGGTCCTCCCTGAACCTCTAAGTGACATGACTTAATAAAGAGAAATGTACCCAGACTAAGAACAGCACAGCCTCTTGCAGCGTTATAAGTGGATTAGTCATAAAATAAGCTGACTCATCATTCCAGCTCACTCTGATAAGACACTGCCTTTGCAGGCAACTCTATCCTTTAAAACCAGAAATTTTAGAAACAGAAAGTTTGGGGCTTGGAATTTATTCTCTCGTGCCATAAGTTTGAGCCTGACGGCAGCCGCTGATTAGAAAGTATCCACAGGGTTTAGGTCAAGCTTAGGAAATTTATTTCCACACATAAACTAACATGGATGAAAACCTGCTATCACTCTGGAGCAGTTGATACTGCAAATCAGCCAACTGACAAAGCAATTTACATCTGTCGACAACCCACTGTCTTTTTGGAGCAGGTAATGGGTTCTCGGCTCACTAAGGTGGCAAGAAGTGCCACATTTTGGAATGAATTCAATTATCTGCTGAAATGTATATTACATTTTGACTCCCCCATCTCTACTGTGTGGAAAGAATTTAAATTCTCCTCTCTCTGTCTCATTAACAAAGTGGATTGGTGATCATTCCTGAGAATGATCCCCTTTTCAGAGGGTAGTATTACACAGCTCTGGAAATTACAAAAGCAGTTCATCAGGCCACAGTGAGGCCCTTCCCCTGGGCTTCCCATTGGCTGCTGTCCCCTCTGCCTGCCTGACCACTCCCACCTGCTCCGGAGGCTGAGCTGACTCAATCTCACCCATCTCACTGCTCCTGTTGGCTGCTCCAGAGACACACTCAGGGAAATCATATTTGGAGCTGCTCAGCCTCTTGAATCACAAAATCTGATTAGAATCCACACCTTCCAAATACAATACTGCATGTGGTTGGTCAAACAAATCACTGGGCACTTTTAACCAGTCATTTCACAGAGAAGTTCCCAGTGCCCTGGGCTGCAGCAGCCTTCCAGGAAGGCTCTTGGAGAAGCAGCCAAGCCTGTCTGGGCCCGGGCTGAGCTGGATGTGTGGTTGAGGACAAAGCAAGTACAATTTCAGGGTGCTTCACGGTTTACAAAGCACCTTCATGCTCATGATTTCATTTGAGCTTCTAAAGAAATTTATGAGGCAAGACTAAAAGGAGGTGTTCTTATATCTATTTTCTAGGTCTTTTTTTTTTTTTAAATTGAGTTCACATAGTGGCTGACCCAGTTCCATGCACTAATAGGCAAAGCTAAGACACAAAGCAGGGTTTTGTGATTCCAAGTCCTACGTTTTTAGCATTTTCCTGCACAATGCTAAACACCCACAATCATCAGTAACAGCCCCAGAGAGCATTTCATGAAGTCCTGTGTGCCAGGGGCTCTGCACAGTGCTTTTCCTGTGTTATCTTCACAGTCACCCTGTATGATAAGTACCAATATGTGCCTGTTAAACACAGTAGACCCAGAATGACTGTAACTTGGCTACGGTTACGTGTCTCCATGCCGCAGCACTCTTACTAAGATGCTAGCTGGTCTTCCCTTAGGCCACGGAAACTTCCTAAACCTCAGAGACGTTGGCTTGATCCACACATGTAATTTCTCGGTTCTACCCTTAAACATTACATAACTTTGGGAGGGTCTCACAATCTCAGCAGCCCCTAAAGGGATACCTCCTTACAAGGCTGGGGAGGTGATAATCATGGAAATATGTTTATAATTCCACTTTAGGTAAACAGTCAGCAAATGTTAGTAATAACATGGGAATCTTTCTACAGTAAAAAAAGAATACTATCCTTAACATCTTATCCCTTTCTTCATTTTTCCCTCATCCCTAGAAACATCTACTTAGGTGATATTGCCACAAACACTGAGAGGCAGTTAGAACCTTAGAAATACTGTTTTGTGTGTCCCTTTGATTTTTGCGATGCACAGTTGAACCCTTCTATTGCTTGAGAAACCCCTTGCATTCTAAAATGTTAGAGGATGGGGCAGGAGAATGGGGAGGGAGAAAGAGAAGCAATTTCAGAAGAGGATGAAGGGGAAATGTGAATGCTCAGTGTTCTCACCCGCTGTCTGTTCTGGCATTTTGAGTGAGGTTGAGGGTTCAGGGGGATGCTGGAGGAAAAGGTACTTCACAACTGTGGTGGATTGAACTGAGCGAGTCACGGGAACTGGAACCATCCGTCTCATCCATTTTTTTTTAAATTCCAGAAAGCAGAGCAGGAAGGAAGTTGGAAAAATGACTGTCATGATTCATAACTCTTTTGTAATGAGAATTTTCTTTAAAGAGGTTAGAGTATAAACTTGAGGATGAGGCTTCCTGCCTCTGGGTGCCCTTCCTTTCCTTTCCTTGTTAACTGTTCAAGTCTTCATGCCTCCTTCAGAGTGTTCCAATGCCAAGAAAACCTCCCTAACTTTCTACCCATTCAGAAATCACGATAGCATTTATTGTTAGAACTCAACAAGTATACTTACACTGATTTCTAATTATTTAGTCTTGTAGTCTCAACTAAACCTCAGAATATTTGAGAGCACTAATCATAGTGTCATCCTCTCCCTAACGTACCTTGTGCCATTTGCAACTTAGTGGGGCCTGGGCACACAAGTCGTACAACTCTTGTAGCACCTTAGTACAGAGCCTATGCACACAAATTCAAATATGGGCCAATGACTATTGGTGAGGAAAGAGAATTTGCAAGTTCACTATTAATAAACTAATAACGCTTAACCTTCTATTCTCAAAGCTAATGTCAAAAATAATTTCTAAGGCATGAGACTTCGGAACATTTGCACGTTTCAATGATACATGTGAATCATGTTTTATTGCCTGTACATGCGTACTTCAGAGATATTGTGGGTTTGGTTCCAGACCATTGTAATGAAGTGAGTCACACACATTTTTTGGTTTCCTAGTGCATATAAAATTTATATTTATGTGATACTGTAGTCCATGAAGTATGCAATAGCATATCTTTAAAAAGATGTACATACCTTAATTTAAAATATTTTATTGCTAAATAATGCTAATGACGTCTGAGCCATTTGTAAGCAGCAATCTTTTTGCTGGTGGAGGGTCTTGTTTCAATGTTGTTGGCTGCTGACTGAGGGTGGTGGTTGCTGAAGGTTGGCATGGCTGTGGCAATTTCTTAAAATATGACAACAATGAAGTCTGCTGCATTGATGAATTCATCCTTTCACAAAAGAGTTCTCTGTAGTATGCAATGCTGTTTGATAGCATTTCACCCACAGTAGAACTTCTTTCAAAACTGAAGTCAGTCTCAAGCCCTGCCACTGCTTTATCCACTCTGTTTATGGAATATTCTAAATCTTTTGTTGCCATTTCAACGATGTTCCACAGCATCTTCACCAGGAGTAGGTTTCTTCTCAAGAAACCACTTTCTTTGCTCATCCATAAGAAGCAAGTTTTATCATGAGATTGCAGCAAACCAGTCACATCTTCGAGCTCCACTTCTAATTCTAGTTCTCTTTTTATTTCCACTCCATTTGCAGTTACTTTCTCCCCCTCACCAACTTTTTGTTGAAGTCTTGTACCCATGAGTCATCCATGAGAGTTGGAATCAACTTTTTCAAAACTCCTGTTAATGTCGATATTTTGAACTCTTTCCATGAATCACAAATGCTCGTAATAGCATTTAGAATGGTGAGTCTTCTCAGGAAAGGCTTCAATTTTCTTTGCCCAGATCCATCAGAGAAATCAGAATCTATGGCAGCTATAGCCTTAGGAAATGTATTTTGTAAATAAGACTTGAAAGTCAAAATTACTCCTGGATCTATGGTCTGCAGAATGGATGTTGTGTGAGCAGGCATGAAAACAACATTAATCTCCTTGTACATCTCTGTCAGAGGTCTTGGGTAACTAGGTACATTGTCAAGGAGCAGTAATATTTTGAAAGGAATCCTATGAGCAGTAGGTCTCAATAGTGGGCTTAAAATATTTATTAAACCATGCTGTAAACAGATGTGCTGTCATCCAGCCTTTGTTGTTTCATTTCTAGAGCATAGGCCCAAGTAGATTTAGCATCATTCTTAATGGCCCTAGGATTTTCAGAATGGCAAATAAGCATTGACCTCAGCTTAAAGTCACCACCTACATTAGCTCCTAACAAGAGAGTCAGCCTGTTCTTGGAAGCTTTGAAGCTTAAAGCTTCAAAGGCATTAAATTCTTCTAACTATGAAAGTCCTAGATGGAATCTTCTTCCAACAGAAGGCTGTTTTGTCTTCACTGAAAGAATCTGTGGAGTGTTGCCACCTTCGTCAATTAGTTTAGCCAAATCTTCTGGATAATTTGCTGCAGCTTCTCCATCAGCACTTGCTGCTTTTCCTTGCACTTTTATGTTACAAAGATGGCTTCTTAAGCCTCATAAACCAACCTCTGCTAGCTCCCAACTTCTGCAGTTTCCTCCCCTTTCTCAACTCTTATAGAATTGAAGAGCGTTAGGGCCTTGCTCTGGATTAGGCTTTGGTTTAACAGAATATTGCGGCTGATTTAACCTATCCAGACCATTCAAACTTTCTCCGTATTAGCGATAAGGCTGTTTCACTTTTTTATTTGTGCATTCACTGTAGTAGTGCTTTTAATTTCCTTCAAGGACTTTTCCTTTGCATTCACAGCTTGGCTAATTGTTTGGTGTAAGGGGCCTAGCTTTCAGCCTATTTCAGCATGTGACATGCCTTCCTCACTAAGCTTATGATTTAAAGTGAGAGACGTGCAACTCTTCAGTTAGAGTTATTAATTGACCTACTTTCAATATTGTTGTGTTTTAAGGAATAGGGAGAGAGACGAGGTGGTGGTTGGTGGGGAAGGCCAGTCAATGGAGTAGGCAGAATATACGAGACATTTATCAGTTAAATTTGCCATCTTCTGTGGGCACAATTCATGTTGCCCCAAAACAATTACAGTATCATCATTGGAGATCACTGATCATATATCGCCACGTATAATCATAATTTAAAGGTTTTGTTGCAAGAATTAGCAAAATGTCACAGAGACACAGTGAACATGTACTGTTCAAAAAATGGCACCAATACATTTGCTCATTGCGGAGCTGCACAAACCTTCGTTTTGTAAAAAATGCATAATAAAGCAAAGTGCACTAAAATAAGGTATACCTGTACTTATCATGGAGCCTGCCTGAGCAAATGTTATGCCCTAGTCCAAATAGCTCCAATTAAAGCAGAAGTCCTTAATTAAACTGGAAAACAAGCTCAAAGTACATATTCTTGGATGTTAAATCAACCAAAAGCAATATATCAAGGGTTAATTTGTGTCTACCACTAGAGGAGAGAAGGGTCATTGCTAGATTTAACAAATATTTTAAATCTCTCAATTGCAGTGAACATTAAGAGAATAGGCCATACGTAACCTAAACATCTGTACCCCCATAATATGCTGAAATATAAAAAAAAAACTCAAAAAAAAAGAGAAATAGGACAATACATGAAATATTGGTTTTAAAAAATAGCACAAGAGAAAATAAAAGGGCTAAACTTTAATACTTTGCTGTCATTCAGAATAAAGTGTTGGGTGGCATAGCATGGAACGTCTGTTATAGAACTTGGAGGTGAGCTTACCCAGTCTTTTTCTAACAGGTAAGAAAACTGAAGCTTGGAAATGAGTGGTCAGGAGACTTGGTTCCTGTTTCAATTCCACTTTCAATGAGATTATACACACTTTAGAAATATAAAGATGACAGATATTAATGTAAAATAGAATAGTCTAGCAAATTTTACAAAATTCTGTATTTATATTCATGCACTGTGTTTCTTCATGGTAGGCATGAGGATTTGTCTTTTTAATTTTGGAAATTCTACTGCCCAGAATGTTAAAACATTATAGTAAATTGAGCAGTGAAAAGCTAAAGAAGGCCTCATCCTTATTCATCAGATGTAAAGGCAATGATTTGACTATCGCTGTCATTAACTGGCTAATAACTATTTATGACCCCAGGATGCAGTTTCTACTGAGTTAATGGGCTCCGTAGTAAAGCTATGATTTTATTTCAGCTGTTATAGCTCTTGGTTTCAGTTGCTTGCATTAAGGGATGAGCAGGTTCTGCTGATTATCCATATAATAAGAGATCATGTTCCAAGGGCCTTCAGAAAAACTCTCATCAAACAAAATTGGAGTTGTGCCTGAGAAGGAAGCCTTGCAGAATAACATGTTGATTGCCCCAAATAACCCTCACAAATCACACTTAAGGGAAATTGATCATACATTTTTCTCAGCCACATTTTTAAGCAATTGTGAATCACTAAGTGCTGGGGAATTGTATCTGCTGACACTTTTCAACCAAGATTTTTCCAAGTTGCTTTCACTTAGCCTTAGACATTGTACCTGCCCCTTGCAGGCACAGCTTTATGGAAAATAGAGTCCAGTCTGGCTCAGAGTGCAGGGGCTGTTTCGGAATGCTTGGCCAGATGGGCTCAGAGAAAGAATAAGGCCACATAATGCCTCATCTGCTATCCTGACCATCCTCCAAGCCAAGCTCCACTTTTTCCTCCTCTTAGTGTTTTTTCCCCTAAGACTGTATTCCTTTATTTAACCTGTATTTAATGAACATGTATGATGTACTTGGGCTACGGAAGATGTGAAGAAAGTTGAAGATATGTTCCCTGTTCACTCCGACCCTGCAATTTAGTTTACAAGATGAAATATGCACACAATTTTTCTGGAATCTATGCACTTCCTACTACCTCCGCCGTATCTCTCCTATTGAAATTACCACTTGTGCCTGGACTACTGCAATGGCAATGGCCCTAACTGACATTCCTTTGGCCATTTTTGCTAAAACGTCAATCATTGCAGTTCTTTCCTGAAAATCCTCTAATGGATTTCTATCTCGTTCAAAGTAAAAGCCAAAGCCTTCCTGGTGGCTTATAGGCCCTCTGTGACCTGGCCCCATTTTTGGTCTGTGATGATTTCCTTACTGCCTGTTGTCTTTCCTCACTCTGATCTGGCTCTGCTACCCCTTTGCTCTTCCTCAAACACAATAATGATTCAAGCACCTTAAGGCTTTTACCTTGCTGTCCCCCCTGCCTGGGATGTTTTTTCCCCTAGCAGTCATATGGAGTTTGCCTTCATTTTTATTTAGGTTTCTTGTCAAATGTGAACTTACCAGTGAGGACTTTTCTGACCAACCTATCTAAAATACACTATCACACCCTGCCTTCTCTCTCTTCTTAGCATTTAGAAGCACCCGATTGATGTATTTTTGTCTCTCCAATTATGTAAGTCTGATGAGAGCAGAGACCTTGCCTAATTCCCTAGTATGTCCATAAAGCCTAGAACCATGACTGGCACATAGTACGTTGATTGAACTGGAAAACCTAAATGCCTCAATGACAAATGATGCAGTGAATGTAAATGAATAGTTTGCCAGATGAGCTTCCCAGTGTCTAGTCCTGTTTATCCTGGCCTTCAAAAGTTATTCCATTAGGAATATTTTCAAATTCAATGAAGAAAATACTAAATCAGTAGTTTAAGTAATAAAGACACTCAATTAGATCATACAACACTGTGCCTCGATGGAAGCAGCTTTGACCCAGTTAGTGCTTAAAAATATATCAAAAAACAGAACCTCTTTCTGTGGTTATTCTGCAGGTTCACTGAAGAATAAACTCACAAAAGTCAGATTAATTAGATAAAAGACACACACATTTATTTAAGATGCATACTAAGCCTTCAGAATGAAGACTCAACTTCCCAATAGGGTATAGAAGCTTATATACCATTTTAAGGTTACAGGAAGAATGGGGGCTCGAATCCTGGCAAAATGGGTTATGGGAAGTGGAGAGAGGAGCAATTCTGTTGAGGGGCAATAAATCATTACTAGGGAGAATGCAGGGGGCTTGCAGAGTATGCAGTGCTCTGCGGCAAAGTTTGTTGGGTTTGCAGAGTGGACAATGGTGTGACAAAAGTCGGTTCAGGTTTGTGGAAAGACTTTAGTCTTCCTTCCTACAATATGGGCTTAATTAGAGAAAACTCAGGGAAGGCAGCAGAAGTCATTGTTTTCTTTTATGGTAGCTCTGGACTTGAGGCAGATAAGGGAACTTCAGAGAAAGGCTTTGTTTTGGGACAGCCTTGAGGGTAGTGGGGAGGTCAGAGGGACCTTGAGGCTTCTTCAGTTGAGCATGTCAAAACATCAGGGTATCAGTTTCTGAGCCCTAACAACTCTCACTGTCCTTAGCATGCTGGCTTATAGCTTCATGGTCCTAAGACAGTGGCTGTACAACCAGGCAGCAGGGAAAGTAGAAGTGGTAATAATAGTGACATTTAACCCATTTTTCAGAAGAATAAGAACTTTCCCAGATGGCTTTTCCTAAGAAACTTTTCATTGTAACTGTGCAACTTACTCATTCCTCAAGGCAAGTGGAATTTTTCCAGCTTCTAGGGGCAAGAGAGGAAAAGAAAGAGGTTACGAATGGGTTTTTATTTAAGGTACCTACATAGCCAATGCCTGCTGTCAGTCACCTAAGGCCTTCCATGATATGGCCCCCAGCTGATTTACCACCACTCTGCTACACATAGTCCCTGTTCCAGTCAAACTCTACTGTTCCCCAGACAATTCTCCTCTTTTTTAGTTTTCTTAAAACACTTTAAAAGTTGAGAAGATAGTACGGTGAGGTTCCATATACCACACACGTAGTTTTCTTAAACATCTTACATTAGTGTGGTACAACTAATGAATCAATATTGATACATTTTTTTTTATTTCAGCATAATACGGGGCACAAATGTTTAGGTTACATAGCGTGCCTTTGCCCCACCCGAGTCAGAGCTTCAAACCTGTCCATCCCGTAGATGGTGCGCACCACATCTATTAGCTGTGAATATACACCTCTCCTCCGCCCCCCTCCTACCTGCCTGACACATGATGAATGTTTTTATTTATTTATTTTTTTGAGACAGAATCTTGCTCTGTTGCCTGGGCTAGAGTGCATCAGCCCGGCTCAAGCAATTCTTCTGTCTCAGCCTCCTGAGTAGCTGGGACTACAGGAAGATACCACCATGCCTGGCTAATTTTTTCTATTTTTAGTAAAGACAGGGTCTCAGTCTTGCTCAGGCTGGTCTTGAACTCCTGAGCTCAAATGATCTTCCCACCTGGGGCCTCCCAGAGTGCTAGAATCACAGGCATGAGCCACCGTGCCTGGCCCAGTGGATGTACTACTATATGTGCACATAAGTGTTGATCAGTGAATACCAGTTTGATGGTGAGTACACGTGGTGCTTGTTTTTCCATTCTTATGATACTTCACTTAGTAGAATGGGTTCCAGCTCTATCCAGAAGAATACAAGAGGTGCTAGGTAACTATTAATTTTTGCAGCTCAGTAGAACTCTATGGTATGCATATACCACAATGTATTGACCCATTCATGTATTGATGGGCACTTGGGTTGTTTCCACATCTTTGCAATTGTGCTGCTAAAAATGTTCAAGTGCAGATATCTTTTATAGAACATGTCTTTTTTTCCTTTGGGTAGTAATGGGATTGCTGGATCAAATGGTCGTTCTACTTACAGCTCTTCGAGGTATCTCCATATTGTTTTCCACAGAGGTTGCACTCCCACCAGCAGTGTATTGAGTGTTCCTATCTCTCTGCATCCATGCCAATATTTATTGTTTTGGGACTTTTTGATAAAGGCCATTCTCATTGCGGTTAAGTGATACTTCATTGTGGTTTTGATTTGCATTTCCCTGATGATTAGATGTTTTTTGGCCATTAGTCTGTCTTTTGCAAAGTTTCTGTTCATGTCCTTTGCCCACGTTTTAATGGAGGAATTTGATTTTTTCCTTGCTGATTTTCCTGAGCTCTATACAGATTATAGTTATCAGCTGTGTAGCATGCTCTCATGATGGTTTTCTTGGTGGTACAGAGCGTTTAATTTGATCAGGTCCCATTTATCTATTTTTGTTGTTGCTGTGATTGCCTTTGGAGTTGTCTTCATAAATTCTTTGCCTAGCCAAATGTCTATTAGAGTTTTTCCAACATTTTCTTCTAGAATTCTTACAGTTTCTTGCTTTAAGTGCATTATCCACCATGAGCTGATTTTTGTACTGCTTAATCAACTCCTTTTCATTCCCTCTCACCAGTCTCTGATGACCACTATTCTACTGTGTAGCATCTCTCTGAGATCCAATGTTTTTTAGTTCCCACATATACATGGGAACACATGATACTTGTCTTTCTATGCCTGACTTTAATGATCTCCAGTTCTATCCATATTGCTGAAAATGACAAGATTTTATACTTTTTTATGGATGAGTAATATCCCACTGTATATACACTGCATTTTCTTTATCTACTCATCTGTTGATAGACACTTTAGCTGATTCCGTATTGTGGTTATTGTGAATGGTGCTGCAATACACATAGGAGTGTAGATATCTCTTTGATATATTTTCATGTCCTGTCTCCTTAGGCTCCTTTTAACTGTGACAGTTTTTCAGTCTTTCCTTGAGTACTGGTCAGGTTTTTGTAGAATGCTCCTCTATTGAAATTTGGTTCATATTTTTCTCATAGTTAGACTGGGCTTATAGGATTTGGAAAAGGATGACCACAGAGGTAAAGTTATGCCTTTTCACCCTTTTCTTACCGTGTTCTTTGCAAGGACATCACTGTGTGCAGCACACACTTAAGGAGTGGAGTATAGTACATAGACTATTTGGAATTCTTCTGCTTCGGAGATTCGTCTCTTCTTCCTCATTTATGTATTCAATCATTTACAAGTATGGACCCATGAATTTTTACTTTTACAATCCAGTACTCTATGGATGTCCTTATTTATTCACCTATCGAAGAGCATCTTCGTTGCTTCCATTGAGTGGCAATTATGAATAAAGCTGCCCTAAACATGCAGGTATTTGTGTGGACGTAAGTTTTCATATCTCTTGGAAAAAATGGCAAAATGTCTTCCACAGTGACTGTGCCATTTTGCATGCGCACCAGCAATGAACAAGAGTTTGTTACTTCAAATCCTTGCCAGTACATGGTATTGTCGTTTTGAATTTTTAATCATTCTAATAGAGGTAGCAGTATCTCATTGTTTTAATCTTAACATTTTTATGCCCTTCCAATTCTGCCTTACCATGTCATATACTGATACCCTTAAAGGGCAATTTTGATGCCATTTCTTTCATAAAGCATCTCTCACAACAAACCCCTTCCTAACACCTTCTTCTTTCCATCATTTTGTCATTAAATTTGTAACTATTACTAAAATAAACTTTGAGATCTTCAAGATACCACAATATCATTTTTCACTCAAATGTTAGTATTTGAGAATTATCAGCACTTTAAATGCTTACTGATAGCTGCCAGTTAATAGGAAGCAACACAGCCACCTTGAGGTAGAGGTAGTGGGAAGGCAGCCTGGTTCCCTTACCAAGGACGCAATTCATTCCCACATACTAGTCTTACCCTATAGGGGATTTAGTCATCTTCTCAAAGTCTGCCATGGGCTGTCGGAGTAACTCTGAATTGTTGACATCAAGAGTCTACAGGACATTTCCCCTTATTACCAAAGATTATTTTTCCTTACAACAGAATTATCTACAGTGTAATTGATTTTATGAGATTTCAAAGAAGCCAAAGATAATAACAAAACTCTAAAACAGACCATAAATTTAGGCACTTGCATCAATATCACAACCCTTGGGAAACACATGGTCCCTTTGTCCCCATAAAGGCTGTGGCGTGGGTGATGGAGCCAAAGTGATCAGCTTGCTCATTGGCGTGGCAGTGTAGCCACTCTTGCTGCAATCAGCAGGTCCCCAGCTCTGCCCCTGCAGACTAAAGCCACCCACCTATTTTTTTCTCTCTCTGTTTCCTACTGGCATGAGGCCTTTTATTCAATACAAGGCAGGGTTGGGAAATTTTGTCTCTGCTAGTGGGCTAATCACATGTTACAGGTAAGCATAAAAGGACGGTTGGGGGAAGGGAGGCTCTCTTTGACGCTCAGAGATCCTATTGCTTTTCTTAAAAAAGCAAGGCATTTTCAAGGAGGCATTTCTCAAGAAAATCCTCCTCAGTCCCAAGAGTGTTACCTGAAGACAAACCCAAAACACAGGTGACTCCACAGGCCTGATCCTGGTGAAGGGTGGGGAAATAAACTTAGGAGGCATTTGAGGGGGTGGTAGGTAATTTCCTAGTAATCAAAGAGACAGCATTTTCTTTTCCTATTCAATAGTATTTTTGAGTACCAACTCCATGGCAGACATTGGGGATACATCATAAATCCAGACTGCTTTATACTTTATAAATTCAGTAGATATTTAAATTCTAGTTGTTAACTATTTTTCTAGGTTAATTATATTTAGAAGGTATCTACTATAATTTGTTTTCTGACAGTCAATCTTTATTAACACTATTATCAACAATTCCAGTAACACAATCTCTACATGTTTATAGTACTTTACAGCTGTCATGAAATTCGTAATTTCTTAAAACAACCCCCTGAAGCAGGTCAGGCTGGAGTTATCAGCTCTGTTTTGCAGTTAAGGAAACTGAGGCTTAGGGAAAGTGCCTGTCTGTCAAGGTGTGGTCTGAGGACCACTTGCATTACAATTTTGGGGACAACTCAAGTTCTACTGGATTACAATGTATAGAAGCAGAGTCAGGAACTTTCACTTTTCAGTGATTCTAACCTCACTAAGCACTGCCATAGAGGTTGGTTCATTTAGGATTGTAACTCAGGTCTTCTGAGCCGTTTACATTTTCTACCACATCGTGGTGACAGCATGACCCAGGAGAATTGCTGCCTCTTGGTTACCTGAAGCAGCTTTGAGACTTGATTCCTAGCTAAATGCTCCTGTGGAAAGCAGGCTCTCAGGATGCTGATTCAGTGACTCTTAGCCTCCAAAGGCTGACCTCTCAGAGCACAGAACTGCCATGAAGAGCTCGGTTTACCAGGAGCCTCCTGTCTTTTTGCTGGTGGCAGCACTTTGTCCGTGGTGTTTTCTATTTTGACTGCTCATCAGCAGAGACCCAGGAAGGTGGCAGGAACCTCACTGTGCAATTAAGCCTTAAGTATCACCAGCTGAAATAAATGAGCTTTAACAAGCAGATTAACCATCCTTCAAAAGTCAGAAATTGCTGAGATTTTGAGTACTGTGTCTAAATGCAGTGGGATAGATGTACAGACAGGCCCTGGGTCCCTAACTAACTTGGGGTTTTTCAACTTTACCAGGGGTTTATCAGGATGTAACCCTATCATAAATTGAGAAGTATCTGTATTTCCCTTCATAAATTATCATGTATTGTACAAAAGTAAGGAATCAAACATCCACTACTGCTATGAGCATCAAGATTATAGCTACAAAGCACAGACAAAATCCCTGTATGAATTAAAGCACAAAAAATTAGCAGGAAAGTTGTTTAAGTGCTAGCTTCCCATTCTCTTTGCAGGGCGCCCTGAAATAAAATGCCTCTTTCTGCTGCTTCAACTCTTGGCTCCAGGGTCTGTCTTTATGATACCAGATTGTCTGCATGAAGTTTCATTAGAGAGTTGAGAGTCAAAGAGGGGAGAGCATCAGAAGTTGCAGGTGGATGGTTACCTACAGATGGAAAGAACATTGTGAAACTCTGGAGAAGTGACAAAAGACATTTAGAGTGCAGGAGAGATGATGTGGTGAGAAAAGCTATGATTCTTGCCCTCCTAGGACTTGCTCTTTGGAGTATGAGGAGGTGAAAGGTGGCAGAATCCACACATGAAGAGTGAGGAAGGGGCTCCCATAAACTCACTTGGGTACCTGCATGGATGGAGTTTCTATTAACTGAGGTAGAGAAATCTATAGAAGAAAAAACAAATTTTAAATGTGAGAAAAGTTCAATTTGGGGTATCTAAACTGCAATTCAAGACATGGAAATGTCTAATGGGCAGTGGGCTATAGAATTTCAAAGTTTTAAAGATGGCATATGAATGAGTAAAGTCCAAGTAACACTGTTACTTATAGCTGAATGGCAGCCTCTGTTCTAAGTGCTATGATTTTATTCTCTATGCCAGTTCTGTTGAGTAGATACTTTTATGATTCTCATGTCAAAGATGAGGACACTGAGTTACAGAAAGTTTGAGCACCTTGCCCGAGGCTCCACAGGCAGCAAATGGTAGAGACAGCATTCCAGCCCTGATTGTCTGGGTCTACTACCTTTGCTTTCAAAATGATGTTGTTCTGCCTGGCCATCCACCATCAGATCTCCCCTTATCACACCTATTCACTCTCTGTCTCACTCCAGAGCTTGTGCATGTCTTGATTAGAGATCTTGCTTTATTGGTCTTTAATTCATCATTTACAGGTAAAGACACTGGGGCATAAAATAACTTCCATACAGTCACATACTTGGGGAGTGTATGAGCTAGTATTTGAACTCAGCTTGAGCTATTTCCAGGACCCATTATACAAAACCATATTTTGGGATGCAAAGGGTGGGTGTTGGTCTGGGAAGCAAAGTGCATTCTAGTCTAAGAATTTCCATTAATTATATTGGATAAATGTCACCTAACTCTTGTGATCTTTAAGTGAAAGCATTTAGATTAGACAAGCTCTAGAACTTTTATGATTTTTAAAGAAATAATGGGACCTCTTTAGAAGGCACCAAAAACTAGCTTTTAAATACCAAATTATTATTGTTAAGTAGAGACTGTGATGTCCCATTTGACCCTCTCCACAAGTCTCTGAGGTGGCACTATCATTAATTACACATCCCTGTCTCCATCATTTTACAGAAGAGGGAATTTAACTTTCAGTAAGTTAAATAACTCTCTCAAGGACACACCCAACTAGTAAAGGACAGCCATTTCAAATCCAGGTTTGACTCAAGCTCTTAAACACTGTTGTTTGA
>CAUYSK010031711.1:0-106512 GCA_963575035.1 Avahi laniger
GGGAGCACTAAAGGGAGGGAAGGGCATGCCTTTAACCTGCATTTGGGTGAGGCAAAGACATAAAGTGTAACTAGAATGTTTGTACCCTCACAATACCTTGGAATAATAATATAAAAAATAAATTAAAAAAAGAATTATAATACATTCAAAATTACTCCTCTCCTATAAGCACTCTTTGGTGCTTTGTTATAAAAAAAAAAAAAAACAAATAGATAGAGTATCATGACATTTCTTGTCCATCAAGGTGCGTGGTGAAATCCACACTTACTACGTGGACTGGCAGCTCCACGTAGTGGAGACCCCACCCCAGGTGGTCTGTTCTTCTTGGGGGCAGCTCATTCTTGCCCTTCCTTGCTCATTTTTGGGATCCAGTGGCTCCAGGTCCCACCCAGACTCCTGCAGCAGCCCTTGCTCGGTGGTGCCAGTCAGGCCCGAAGACAGAGCGGGGTGGGAAGGTGTGAGAGTGACTCACTTGTATTTGCTTGTCTCTTCCCCTGCCCAGGTTCAGGATGCAGGGACAGTGTTAAAGAAAAAATTATTCCGACGCTTGTTAAAAAGGGGAAGAAGACTTTTTATTCAGGGCTATTATGACAGGTGGCAAGACTCTTGCCATAGTGGAAAGAGATCAGGCTCAACTCTGAATACAGCAAGGACAAGTGGAGATTTATAGCCAGTGAGCAGAAGGTGAGGTATCAGGGGGTCAAGGGAGGAGAATTCTTCCTCAACCAACTTAACAGGATTCATGCTAAGAGCAGGCCAGGGAGATCAGATAGCAAGTGTGGGGGGATCCCCTCTAAACTAGCTTTTCAAGGTCCTTGCTAGAACTAGACTCTGCAAGGATAGACAAGAAAGCCCAGGGTTGAGACTAGTCAAGGAGAGGGCTCTTCTTTGGTCAATGAGAGAGTTGTTGTCAGCAGCCCCTGGAAAGAGTGTCTGGGGGTAGGAGAGCAGAAGGAGAAACTGGTCAGGGACACGGATGTATTTGTTTTCTGACAAAATCAGGCAGCACCCAGTAGGCAGCCAGCTGAGCAGAGTGACTGTCAAGCACAGCTCAGAGATGGCTGGGTGACACTCTCAGGGAGCTATTTGTGTGCACCGGGTTTAGGCTAGACTCAGGGACCCTAGCAGCCATCAGTCTAATAAGTCAAGTCATCTTAGGTATCCAGGAGGTTTTTCTGCCCTAGGCCTTAGTGGTTAAGTGTTGGCCAGAGAGGGATTAACCATAGCCAAGGTATGCAGCCCCTTTGGAGCTCAATTTCTTCTTCTGCAAAGTGAGGGTGATGATGTTTCCACCCTCAGACATTTTGTGAGGATTCATTGTAACGGTGTTTATAAAATACAGGAGAAATCCTCAGTACGAGCTCCCCAATCTCAGCCCTATCTGGGAGGATCAGATGAGGTGAAGGCTCTTCTCCGCTTTTCAGAGGCCCAGGGAAGGTCCACAGCTCTCCTGGAGGCACAAAGCCCTGCTCTCCGAATGATCTCGCCCCTCCTGACTTGCGTCCCACCTGCGGATGCTGCGTATTCCTCCATAGGCTCAGGAATCGTCCATCTGGGCGATTCCTCAGCGTGGCAATGCCTGGGATCTTAGTCTACATTCTCCAACTGCTTCTTTTAATGGTGGTGAGATGCTGGAAGGGGTGGTGGTGCTATGGTCTGAAGTTTGTGTCCGCCTCAAATTCACATGTTGAATCCAAGGTGATGGTATGAACAGGTGGGGCCTTTGGGAGGTGAATAGGTCATGGTGGCACAGCCCTCATGAATGGGATTAGTGTCCCCATAAAAGAGGTCCCAGAGAGCTGGCTTGAGCCTGCCACCACGCGAGGACACAGTGAGAAGGTACCGTGTATGAACCAGGAAACGGGCCCTCACCAGACACCAAATCTGCCAGCGCCTTGATCTTGGACTTCCAGCCTCCAGAATTGTAAGAAATAAATTTCAGTTGTTTATAAGGCACCCAGTTTATGGTGTTTTGTTACAGCAGCCTAGATGGACTAAGACAGGCAGGTGGGGGGTGTCAGGGCCACGGGGACCCTGAGAAGCCAGAAACGAGCTGTGATCACCGAGTGGGGTGATGGCGGTGGCCAAGGCTGTGGTGTGACTCGACGCTCGGTCTGAAGAGGTTTTGAGGAGGCAGGGGCCGGCAGGAGGCCTCCAAAAACAATTCTCAGGGAGCAGGTGGGGAGTGTGTAGGTGGATGTCCCCGGCAGTTTGGCTTGACTTTCACCAACAGCCCTGACTTTAACGCAGCTCCACAAATGCTTCTAGAACGTGTTTTATGTGCCATACCCTGACTGTATGAGACACTGGAAATACAAAGATAAATAAGGCTCATTCCCTGCCTCAGGGAATTTACACTCTGGAGAGAAATCAGGAATGCACACAAATAAATTCTAATACTCTTACAGATGGGTACTGCAGTGGCGACCAGAGGCGAGTGTGTGGGGACACGGGACAGGAGTGTTGATTCTGCCTGGGCGGGCGGGGAGGCTCGCAGAGCAGGTGAGAGCTCACGTTGCTATTCAGAGAAGGGAGTAAAAGCTGCGGTTCAAGGCACGGAGGAAACACACGGCCTGTTTGCAGAGGTGTGGCACAGCCAGGAGCTGGGAGACAAGTGGCAGAGACGAGCCAGAGAGGTAAGAGAAGGAAGCATGACAAGGCTTTGAAAGGCCACCTAGGCTGTGGGAACTGTAGGGAGGCTGTTTTAGTGGCGCCCTTGGGCGGGGACGTGTGAAGACACCCCTGCAATAGCACTGGCAAGAGACAAAGCCAGTGTGGAGCAGTGGAGTCCAACCGTCAAGGCCAGACAGCCGGGTCTCAATTCCGGTTCCCGCTAACTATTAATAACTATGCCGTGAGGGAGGGTCTCCAGCTTCACGGATCCCCAGGCCCCAAGACTGTAAAACGGGGAGGGGGTAGCAGATAACACTCCCTTGTGAACCACGAGGATTAACTGAGATAATGTTCTCCGTGGTCCTGGTTGCAGGCATTCAATAAACAAAGGGCCGCCCTAAGGCAGGATCACAGGAGGGATGTGTTTGAAGTGCATAGAATGGTATCTAGCAGGCAGAAGGTACTCAAAAAATATGTCTAGAAAGAATATCAGATTTAATCTAGGAGAAGGGGAGGAGTCTAAGATGATTCTGAAAGTTCTAGAATGATCTCTCGGATGGGCACTGAAGACAGAAGGCAGCGAGCCCTCCAGGAGCGCCTGGTGTAGCTGCTTCAGGATCTCACTCCTTCCGGATCCCCGTGCCTGACCACCAAGTCTGCACGGGTCCCTCCACCACAGCCAGATGTTCTCCCTGGGGAGGGGGTTGCTTCTATCTATTGGTTGTCTATCACACTGTTTAGAAAAAAGAAAATGGATATTCACACAGGTGCCGTCCCGCAGCTCTCCGGGGCTGGGCGGCCTTTATGATATCTGGTGAGAAGGAGCAGAAACAGGAGTCACGTTCAACAGGGGAAGGGAACTCATGCTCTTCTGGGGCCTTCCACGTGGCAGGCTCGGGCATTATTCCATTTAATCCTCACAATCAGCTTGTGGGTTTGGTATTGTTTCTACCGTTCCCACAAAGGAAAGGATAGCAACACAGATACTAAAGGAAAGTGTCAGAGTAGGAAAGACTGAAGAGTCTCCTCCAGGCTAAAGCCGACCTACCTTCTTGTTGAAGGGCAGCCACAGGCCGAGCTCTGCACTTGGCACCTGTCTGTGACACTCCCCTCCCCTCCCTCTTCCCTCCGGCTGTCCCAGTGCCACCGGAGGCTGGTCCTGAGGCTCTCCCTGTTGTCCACCTGCTTACTTAGAGTCCCAAAGAGGCTGTGGCCATCGTACCAGGACCTAATCCCCAAAGAAAACCAGAATGGCTTGGTTCATCCAGACACCTCGATGCACGTCTTTAAACATCTGACCGAGCTCCTGGGGCCTGAAAGTCTCAGTCAGACCCCACAAGATTCAGTTAAAGAGGACCCTTTCCTATGAGGCCCTCCCTGGCTGCCTCAGCTAGAATAATTGTCATCTTCATTGTTGAGGGCTCACTACGTACCAGGCACTGTGCAGAGCATGTTGATACTCACCGTAATCAGCTAGGTATTATCCACCCCATTTTAGAGATATAGCGACTGAGGCTTAGAGAGGTTAAATAATTTGCCTAAAATCCCACAGCTAAAAAGAGAGAAAGTGACAACGTCTGAAACCAGGCTTCTTGTCCATTATGGATACATCCCTCCCCCCACAGTGACTGGCTATATTGTAGGTATTCAACAATGTCTGATGGGTGACGAGCTGACTAATAGGGTCTGAGGATGCCGGAGAAGCGTGATCTGCAGGAGCAGAGAGTAGATCCCACTGAGGAGGATCTCCCCTCCCGGGTGGAGACGCTGGGGAGCCCTGCTCTGCTCTTGTCTCAGTCATCACTGAGGATGCGGGAGGAAGGGCAGAGCCCCTGGAAACAGAACGAGGTGATGCCTTTGTTCTATATTTCGCTGAGCTTCCTCAAAGTGTCACCAGAAGCAAGTCACTTAAACTCTCTAAATCTTATTTTGTTCAGCAACAAAAGTGGAAATGATAATATGTTCATTCTGCATAAGTCACAGGGTTTCAGGGGGACTTAATGGGATAATGGACATGAAATGCTTTATAAACTGTAAAGCGCCACGCAAATGCGGTGCCCTGCGATTAATCATAGCTGATCGTGCACATGTGCACACACCCACATCATGGGCGCCCGATCACTCACACACACACACACTCTTGCTCCGAGGAGAAATCAGCATAATGATGCCGCCCCCTCGAAATCCCATGCTGGGCGCTCCCTGCGCCCTCCGTCTTCCCTGTGCCATTACCCACTTACAGTGAGTGGGCTCAGGAAGATTGAGGAGGGGCTGAAGAGCTTCGAGGAGAAGCAGGTGGGTCTGGAAAGCAGACGGCTCGACCCACACCTGCCCGTTTCCCCTGCTGTTTGGGTTTGTTTGTGTTTCCTTGACACACAGGCACCTGGGAACCATGCATAAGCCGCCCCCTCACAGAAGATGCTCAAAGCAGGTCTAACTGCATAGGGGATTCACTTTCAGCAGCTTCCTGTGGGTGCCTACTAGCCATTCATTCATCCTCTCATTCAACAACATTTATTGAGCACTTACTGTATATGCACAGAACTGCACTTCCCACTGGGAATCCAAAGACAGGTCAGTTCCTGTCTTTGAAGCTCACAAAGGCAGCCATACGAGCGAAAGCAAGGAAGCCGGAGCAGCGAGTGCAATCGGGAACAGTGGGCAGCTCTGTAAGGCCACAGGGTAGACCGGCCGTGCACTGCTGTGTGGCAGGGAACAGAGAGGTCAAAGGCAGGCCACAGTCCCAAAAGGCCTTCATGCTGTGCCCACCCATGAGTTTGGAATTTATTCTGTGGGCAATAGGGAGCCACAAAAGGATATTGGGAAAGGGAGTTACGTGAACTAAGTCAATTTCCTTTCCTTTTTTAAAAAGCATTTTCCCTTCTCTCTTACCATATTCCTCTTCAAAATTGATAGCAGTTACGTAAGTGCATAAAACCAGTGAAAGAGCATAAAGTTATATAAAGAAAACTCATAATTTCTCCCACCCCATTTCCATTGCCCCAGAACACGCTAGAGCAGGGGTTCTCAAAGGGTGTTCCCGAAGGAGCAATGTCAGGGTCATCTGGGAGCTTGTTAGAAATGCAGATCCCATGGCCCACCCCAGACCCACTAAATAAGAAACTGTCAGTGGGCCCAGCAGTCTGCTATAGCCCTGCAGGTGATTCTGATTCTTACAAAGGTTTGAGAATCACTGTCCTGAACTTCCCAAGGTACCTAGACGTTTTCTACACCTCTCTCCACATTCACCAAGCAAACATAAACATGTATATATGTGCCATATTTTTACCAAAAGTTTTTTCAAAAATGCAACCTATCCTTTATCAAGCAAACTGCTTTATCTCATGTTGTGATACTCCTAGTTGATAGATACAGAACTAACTTATTTTTAAAAAACATATATAATTTTTCAGTGTATGGATGTAGTAAAATTTATTCAAACATTTCCTGTTGGATATTCAGGTTATTTACAATTACATCAGCACCTAAAATAATGTTGCAGTAAGTAGCCTAACCCATGAAGTCTACACACCAGTGGTTTTATTTCCAAAGGGCATATTGCCAAAGAAAGTGGGAATGCTGAGTCAAAGGTTATGGTATTTTTAATTTTAACAGATACTGCTATTTTACTTTCCTCTAGCATTGTAGCAATATACAGTCCCATCAGCAAAATAAAGGATGCCTGTTTCATCACATCCTCACCAGCACTTGATCTTGTAGGTCTTCAAATTTACATTTTAGAAAGATTAATTACTATGGCAATTCATTGGAAAACGGATTTGATCCAATGGAGGAGGGACAAATTTGGAGGCTAAGAGACCAGTTAGGGGACTACTGGATTAGCCCAGGTGACAGATGATAAAGGTCTGACTTAAGAAAGTGGCTGAGGGGTTAGAGATGAGGAAATCTGTCGTTGATACACTGTGACTTGCCTATAGGTCCTAGGATTGCAGATCATTTACTAACCCATCTAAAACACATTCTTAGGGAACCTGCCCATCTCAAATCCCCTAAGTAGCAGATGACCCTGTTCTTCCAGCCACAGATGACTGCTAAGGGTGGGCAGAGGACTCAGGAGTAACTGATCCATAGAGTGCCTGGTGACCTGTGGTCGGGGGCAGGTGATCAGGTCCTTTCTGGGGGTTGAGCAAAGATGTTTAGAGGAAAACAGCCATTGGTGGTAGCAAGTGGTAAGGCAGAAGGTGTGTGCAGACAGGGCTAAGAAAGACGTGGGCACGCACGCATTGAAATTATAAGGTGAGTAGAAATGACAAGAAAGCAGTGGAAGCTGATGGAATGGGGGGAGAACAGAGCAGATGCACAGAGACCGGCAAACATGCTGAGCGGGAAACCCGGGCTGCCCAAGGGAGGCAGAGAGGCTGTTCCCAGGAGCTCCTGTGCAACCAGACTCACCTTCCCTCTGACTCCCACACAGCCCTGCAGGCCCCGCACACCCATGAGACCCTCCCCACTCCTCCACACACTCGGGAATGTCCTTTTAGGGGTCCTTGCTCCTTACAACCGCCAGCTCTGGCAAGAACAACAGGGACACAGTGTTCATGGGTATATTTGAGTGAGAGGTACTAAATCTAAAGTTCCTTTGACTCAAGCTATCCAAAGAAAGAATAGTACCTTATTATATCATTTGCAAAGTACTTTTTATCTATATTATTTATTTCAATCTCTTCCCAATGAGGAAGTAGAAGTTTGGAGACACTAAATAACTTCTGCAAGAACACAGGACTAATAAACAGAGGGGAAGACTTGAATCCTGGACTCCTGATTCCAAGCCCCGCCCGAGTCCTGCTCTACCCTGTGAGATGGTACTCGGGCCACAGGGACCTGCTGGCTTTTCCACTTCACTCCCCCACCTGTGTCCCCTTTATCGCATGAATATGGCTCCAAACCCCTTGTTCCGCGCTTCAGCTGAGGGATGTGAGTTCTAGCGCCAATGGGGATCCTGACAGACAGATCCGAATGTCCAACTCGAGATCCACGTCTGGAGCCTGAGATGTGCTCTTAGGGGCTTAGTTGGAAGGTCTCACCACTCAAGGGGGTGAGTCAGGAACTAAAATCTCCTTACCTTTCTGTTAAGGCTTTTCCCCAATTAGATCTCTGTAAAAACACATCTATTTTAGCTTCAGAGTGAGTCATTAGCATTCACCAAGACAGGAGCATGAATAGGTTTAAAAACTAAAAATAACTAACATTTATTGAATGTTTATTATGCTTCAGGCATTGTGTTAAGTTCTTTCCATAAAGTCATTTAAAGCTCTCAATAACTTGAGGAGGTAAGTATTATTATCCTCATTTCTCAGATAAGGAAACTGAAACTAAGAGAGGTTAATTAATTTGCTCGGGAATACAGGGCTCGTATGTGGTAGAAGCTGGGTTTGAACCCGGCCAGTCTGCCTTCGCTAAGCCTGTCAGATTAGCTGGATCTTCTTACAGAGTGCAGGCCCCAAGGAAGCGGGTCACGAGAGAGGGAAGTCTGTGGTGGGCAGAGAGGGGATGGGGGTCCCCACAGTATCTGGTTCTCCTCCAGGAGATGAGACATGGGCCAGGGCCTTTGGGAGTCCTGAGCATCTGGGGACAGGCTGAGGGCACTGGGTGACCAGCTTGGAGAATAGGTACATGATTCCGTGAGAAGGAGAGGGAAGGAAGAAATTGGTTCGAGGAGACAGAAACAACCCTTCTTCATACGTTATTAGCTGGGGGCCAATTGCCATCCCTGCCAGATTTCCGTCATCCTATGGCTGTCTCAGGACTGGTCTACGGGACAAACAGGTACCACGTCCCCAGGCAGAGCCCAAGAGCAAAACATCCCATCTGATGCCCACCAATCGCCATCCGAGCCCCTTCCCAGGGAAACCCCAGTGTAGAATTCGCGGTCTTCCATCCCGGGAACTTTGCCGGCACGGTAGTCCCACCTGGTGTGTGGACCAGGAGACCTGGGCTCTTCACTCTGATCCACCACCCTTTGGCTGCCTGACCTTGGGTAAGTCAGCTCTTCTCTCTGGTCTCGAGAGTCCCCTTCAGAAAAATGTAGGCACTTATTTGATACTGCAGTGATACCTCAGACTCCTTCCAGCTCAGAATGTCTGGAAGAGGAAGAACATCCTTGGCTCTGGAGCCAGAAAGACCTAGGTTCAAATCCAACCCTGTCACTCAGAAGCTGCGTGACTCTGGGTGAGTCATAGATTCTCTTAGCACCTCGCTTTCCTCAGCTGTGCAACAGGATATGCTGCGCTGCTTCCACCCTGGGCTTGCTTCGGGTGAGAGCGTGCCAATGAAAAATGCTTTGAACTTGGCAAAGCCCTTTAGATACACAAGCGTGAGATGGCAATATCTGTGATTTCTTCTTTCCTCAGCTTCCATGGATGTCAGACTGGCCAGGATCTCATAACCCAGCTCCAAAAGGGACAGAATACAGAAGGATGGCATGGGGCCAGCGTCACCCTGTCCCAGGCCCGGGCCCACTCAAAACTTTCACCCAAGGCAAGCGTGCACCCAACACAAGAGGTGGCTCTCCTCTGCCACGATGCCCAGAGGACGACTCTTTCTCCCCTCCTCATCCCAATGTCACCTCTGAAAGTCAGATCCGGTCCGTGGGCTGTAGTCACCTCCCCGTTGAACTTGGGGACGTGAGGGTTTGCGACAGGAGGTGCTCAGCCCCATCTGCTCTGGAAAACAGAAGGAGCTCACCGCACAACCATCTCAGAGTCCATTTTTCAAAATTTGACGTCAATTTGCGGCCCTAGATTGGTTTTTGTTTCTCCGTACTTTGTTTTCTTTTTAGTGATGAATGGTTATTGTCAAGCTGGCTTAGAAGAAGCGATAGGCAGGAGGTGGGGGCTGAGTGGAGATAGCACCGTGGTGGGTTTCGTGGTTGGGTTATTGTTTACATTTCTTTTTCAGGGAAGCAAATGGAGTGGGAGGTACCCGAGGTCACAACTGGGTCACATGAGATGGATACCAGGGTCATGTTGTAGTTGTCTGTCCCCTTTCCCTAGGCTGGGATATGCTGAGACCTCTGCCCCTTTCTTTTCCCCACAAGTGCATGCCTGGTCTTGGGAGACAGGCGGCATGTTACTGCTGTGGTGGCTGATGCTGTCAACTGCAGATAAATACAACCAAAACAGACCTAGAAAATTATTTCCTCTTAATGGAAAAATTATCAGGCCCTGAGCAGCCTGATCTGAGGGCTTTTAGAAGTGCTCAGAGAAATATACTTGAGCCTTCTCTCCAGCCCCTGCTCTCCCCGCGTCCCCTCTGGGGAGGGCATGGCAGACATCACCTCCTCCCAGACTTTTCTGCCAGGGCAGAGCATGCAATACCAGTTTCCCTGGCTCGAAGACAATAGGATCTCAAAGATCACAGTTTAGGATCATGAAGATAGGTTTTCTTAGAGTCTTCAGAGGTACTAGCTTGAAAGGACGTTAGAAATCTTCCTCCCCATCTCTGTCATATCCAACGTAATTAAATTGAGGTCCAGAGAGAAGTGACTTGCCAAAGGCCACTTAGTAGCCAGACAAGAAATGAGAGTTTTCATTCCAAATTTCCTTTCCATTACCTAAAACAGCCTGGCCAATCCTTGCAGCTCTATGAAGCCTCTTATGACGCTCAAACAAACACAGGTCTGCAGGCCCAGGGGCGTTGGATTTTAGGCAGGTGATTGTCTTATAAAGATAGTAACCTGTATGTTTTGTAATTTGCACACAATTCTTCCTTCCCTCATACTCTGCCATGGCTCACAGTCTGCAGAGGAAAAACCTCCACCCTATTGACTCTGGGCTTGTCTCTTGCTTTGATTAATGCCATGTTAGTGGATGTGCCATGAGCTGAAGCTTAAATGTGCTTGTGTGGCTTGGCTGGGTGGTTTGTGATTCTGCAGTTTGCCATGAGGCTCCTGAGCCCAGAACTGGCGATGCATGGAGCAGATTTGAACACACTCTTCAGCCTGAAGCAGAGATACCACCCCAGTCAACACACAGGCCTGTGAGTGAGAAATACAAATGTTTGTTGTTGTAAACCTTTGTTCTGCAGCAGTGTTGCAGCAGAAATATAGCTAATACAGTACTCCAACCCTCCCCCTTGAGGCAGGGCCTGCCCATGTTTCTTCTTCTGGTCCCTGGAGCCTCCTCGGGTTTACAGAAGAACAGGAAAGAAGGGCTGAGAGATATTGGTAAGACAGAAAGTAGCCTTATCCCGGAGGAACCTTCACAGGTCCTCACTGCAGGGGCCAAATGTGGTCCAGTCTACCTGCTTCTTTTTCTCCTGAGTATAACCATACAAATTGTCTGTTGTATTATGATTGTCTGAGACAATCCAAAATCTCAGTGGCTTGACACAGTGCATGTTTATTTCCCAATCATATTACAATCCAATATGGTGGTGGAGTTGGAAGGAGAGGCTCTGCTCCACACAGCCATTCAGAGACTCAGGTTCCATCTATCTAATGCCTTTGCCATCCTCTAGGTCCTCCCTTGGATCCACACCATCCAGCCAGGCATTGGGCAAAAAGAGACAGTGTAGAAGACCTCTTAAGGGATTTGAAATGCATCTCTTCCACCCACATTTCACTGGCCAAAACTCAGTTAAATGGCTGCATGTATCTGCAAGGGAGGAGGATAGTGAATGTAGTCTGTGTCCCAGGACTAAGAAGAGAAACACTGGTATTGTTGAGCAACTAATGTTTGCCACATGGATAGTGTCATTCTATCTATGGACACACCGCACTGGTTTCTTTAACAGTGCCCTCTTCTCTGCTCAAGGCAAGTTACCCTATAAAAATTCCATGTGGCTTACTTCTCACAGGCTCATGGAATTTCTCCAGCTTTCTCCTTCACTTGAAACTTGCTTCTGTTCTACTCTTCTCAGTTTTCATTGCCTCACATCCAAATTACTCCTTTTTTCTAGACTCTTCAGATTGACTTGTTGTACAGTCTGCCTGACTCTGGTCTAGTTTCTCTCCAGGAGACTTCTTATTGGATCCACTCTGTCTCACCTCCCTCTCCAGGCACTTCTGCCACTCCTAAACTTGACCAGTCTTTCTCTGGCCATACCAAGAGGAAATGCTTGCATTTAATCAGAAAATTGGAAACGATTCTAAATTATTGATCAGGGAAATGAAAATAGGGTTTTAAGAAGAGTCATTTAGCAGGATGAATTAGAATGGGCTGAAAGGAATTGAGATTGGAGTCAGAACAATTAGGGGACTGTTGCCATAATCCTGGAGAGAGATGTTGAGGGTCTGAACTAGAACTGGGATTGTGGGATGGAGAGAGAAGGAGACGTTCCAGAGATGACCGTGAAGGCAGAACCTAAGGTGGGAGGCTAGTTTGGCTGGGGAGACGGACGGAGGAGGGAGGCAGGGCCACACCCCAGCTTCCCAGCCCTGGGCCGGCCGTGCACTCCCAGCATCTCTGATTGCCTCAGCCCGCCTGCCGGCCCCCTCAACTCAGCTCCATCAAGTAGCAAAGACTGCCCAGCCCTTGCAATCTACTCGAACGAACGGAATGTGGAGCTACATTTAATTAAAAGTATCTACACAGAAACGAGATTAATTAAGTCTCTTTTACCCAGGAGCCCTCTCTTTGTGTTCACTTAAATGAAGTTTTAAATGTTGTCTCAATGTTATATCTGGGCAAGATTTCTCCAGACAACACTTCATGTGGTTCCGAGGCTCCCGCGTAGCTGGCTGGAAATTATTTAGTGATGAGAACAATCCAAGGACAGTCTTCTGCCCCTCAGTCAGCTGAGCTCCAGGCAGGTGGGGGACCTTGGGCCATGGAGAGTGGAGTTTTATAATGAAATAGAGGAAAGGTCTCTCAGACAAGAACTGCCTCCCAAGGCCACCTCTTGATGCAGAACAGGTGGTCTGGGATGGTCTTTTGAGTCATGTTTATGGAGCGCTCACCTGATCACAGTTGTTCTGAATACAAACATGGCCTCCTGTAGTGGAGTGGCTGAGGCAGCACCACCTACAGGCGAGATGCCTCTTGTATTCAGCATTTGGTTTGAACAGCCCAACACAGACATTGGGAGCGAGGCTGAGAGAGCAGGAAGCACCCCAACCACCTTCACCATCCCTCAGGCTGTTTATTTTCATCCTGGAAGCTTTTCCTAAAACCAATTTTCCAGAAAAGTTCATGGAGCTGGGCCATTCTCAGAAGGTTCCAGTGAGAATCTGGAGCCGTAGGGTGCGCTACGGGGATTTACCAGCACGTAAGCCAAGTGTGAGCATCCACTCCAAGGCTGCCTGGGAGGGTGGAGACAGGGCAGGCACGGCCACCATCACCACCCTACCCCTCAACAGGGCTGAGCTAAGGACTGGCCCTAAGGCAAAGGAGGCATGGCAGAGCCCCTCAGCCTTGGACGCATCCTTGAATTTTTTTAGCCTAATTATGACTGAGGTCTGTACATAGCCCTCTCAGTCCCTCCTGTAATGGTCAATTTTACATGTCAACTTGACTGGACCGAGGGATGCCTAGGTAACTGGTACAAACACTATTGCTGGATGTGTCTGTGAGGGTGTTTCTGGAAGAGATTAGCATTTGAAAAGGTAGAGTGAATGAGATGATCACCCTCACCCCTGTCGGTGGGCCTCCAATCTGTGGAGGGCCTGGAGGGAGCAGAAAGACAGAAGAAGGGCAAATTTGCTCTCTCTGCTTGTACTGGGACATCCAGATACATATTCATACATCTTACTGGTTCTGTTTCTCTGGAGAATCCTCACTAACACACTGCCTCTGCCTTTTATCACTGAAACACAAAGATGATCACCTCCTTTTGGATTAGGTGGTCCTTTTTGTAGTGAAAAATTTAAGTATCCAGTTTTGTCTGTATCGCTCAGACTTGGATTGTTATTAATTTGCTAAGCATTTATTGAGCACCACCAAGTGTGAGGCGTTGTGCTAGACGCCAAAGTTATAAGGCCCAGTGAGACAAAGGCCTCACTCTTGGTCTCAGAAACATGCAGTCTCTGGAAAAGAAGACGAACAACAGGTGGTGGGAGAACGACACCTGGCTGGTGCACCCTGAGAGCAGAGAGGAGGATAACCTCTGGCCTCGGGGTGCAGGATCTTCATTTATTTTCTCTTGCTTCCGTATTTGTGTACCCTGTCCCGTCCTCAAGATCACGTGTAATGTCCCAGGAAAAGTACACATCAAGCCTTAAAAGCTGAGTGGGATGATCCAGAGAAGGAGGTGTCCCACAAGGGTGAAAGCTCCCCTGTCTCCCGGATGCGGGGGACAACCTGGCCTCACATCCCATCCCGCTCTAGCTAGCTAGTGGGGCACCCCCGCTCTCAGCCCACAGCGTCCTCAACTGCACAGCGATGGAAATCGCTCACCAGGTCTTTCGAAGGGTCTTGTGAGGATCAAATGACACAATTCCTGAGCCTCGCTCATGCCAGGCTCTCCAGAAACATGAATTCTCCTCTTTTGCCTCCCGTTCTGTCTGGGAAAACATGTTGTTTGAGTCAGGTGTGTTAGTTCCAAGCAATAAAAACCGACTCTGGCAGATGTAAGCGGAAAATGAATTTATGTAAAAGGTGTCTGGTGGTCCCCAGGCATGTGGAAGGTCATCGGCAAAGCCAGACTGGGAGAACAGGTGGAAGCGAAGAGAGACTGTGTAGCAGGGAGTGCGCACTCCCCCATAGATGATGCCGCCAGCTCTGCAAGCTCCCGTCGTGGGCTTGGGGCTGCCCCCACCACTGGCCCCAGAACAAAGTCTCCCCGGTCCCCACTTCTTCACCTCCTGGGTGGGTCAGCATAGGGTGGAATGTCACATTGGCCCAGCCTCTGGCATCTGCCAGCCCTGCCTGGAAAGCAAGTAGCTGGAATTTTCTGTTCCTTTAGAGGAAAAGCATGCTCTGCCTCCCACCAAGACTCAGATGATGGGGAAATCCTCATACACACCAGGCAGCTCAGAGGCTATAGAGCCAGCCCCACAAAACGCCCGACAAATGTCCACGCAGTCCTCCAGCGCCCCGCGTCCTCTCATCCATGGCAGTCTCTCTGGCGCTGCCCACAGGACGGCACATCAGCAGGTGCTCTTACCTGTCCCTGAGCCTTCTCCCTACACCACCATGGGGCAACCCCCAGAGGTGGCCAAAGCGTGGACTCCATGAGGACCGGGATTCTCCAGCCCCAAGATTCTGCAGCCACATGGGCACTGTCCCCGTTCCCTGTTCCCCAGCACACTCCGGAGCCTGGGCCCCATTGGTCCGGTGAGCATCCGAGCTGCCTGTAACTAAAGATTAATTGGTGCGGGATGGGAAGTTTCTCTTCCATAACAATGGACTTTTCTGCTTGTACTAATAAGATGCCAATTAGGATATTTGCATTTTGGGTTCACCTAAAGTTATGCTAACTTTTCCAGAGGTGGGCTGGAGGGTTGGGGCCTGCTCACTGTGCTGTCACCGAGGTGGACATCAGAGTGACCCTTGCTCCGTGAGACCAAGCCCCTCCTGGGACAGTGGGAAGACCCCTAGCTCTAAGGGAAAACTCAAGAGAAGCTGAACCCCACCCCATTCCTTCAGCCAGGCTCCAACTCCTCGGAGTGCCTTCCGACAGCATCTTATTACATATGCCAAATGTTGCTTCAGGAAAAAAAAAAAAGAGACACAGAGAAAGAAAATCTCTATTAGACACGAGAAATCAATTCTGTTTTAATTTATTTTCTCTCACCTCTGTATTTGTGCCCCCGACCCGTCCTCTTCAAAATCACATCTAATGTCACCCTCCCTCTCCCCTCCACTGGTAAATCCCAGCCGGGGTCCTGGACATCCTGGCACTTGGTCAATTGTCCTGCCTGAGCATGGCCATCGTCATCCCTGGTACGGGATGAGAGCATCCGCATTACAGAGTACTTTCACATCAGCATTACGCTTAAAACAAAGGGTCTCGGAGTCTCTCGGGGGAACACACTGTGTCTGCAGTGAGGTCGTCTTCCTGGGCCACCCGCGGAGGAGCCAGAGCACCTTCAAGCCTGTGCTAGGAGGCGGATAAACTCAGGAACAGCGGTGCGCCTCTCACAGGCAGGCGCTCCGTCAAACACTCACGTACTCTGCTTGGTAATCGTGTCGCGTATGTGCGTCCGGCTTTCCCACCAGCCTGTGAGCGTCTCGAGGGCACGGACCCAGCTTCCTTCTAGTTCCCTTCTAAGCCCATGGTTACAAGCACCGTAGAGAGGGCTCGGTTAATACCACTGGTTGGCTGAGCTCGGCAACATCCCTACCAGACCCGATTTTCCTTTCAGGCCGGCGCCCTTCTCCGGGTGATAGCTTGGCGGGGTTTGGAGGAGGGACACCTGACTTTGCCTCCCACACACGTGACTCACTTTCCCAGCCCATGCTTCACTACCTGTGTAAGTTTCCCGTGGCTGCTGGAACAAAGCACCACCAACTGAGTGGCTTAAAACAATAGACATTATTCTCTCCCAGTTCTGGAGGCCTGAAGTTTGAAACCAATATCAAGTAGGCTGATACCAAAGTGTCAGCAGGGCCACACGCCCTCCTGAGGCTATCGGGGAGACCTTGTGCCTTCCAGCCCCTTCCAGCTTACGGTACCTGCCAGGATTCCTTAGCTCGTGGCTGCATCACTGCATTCTTCAAGGCCAGCATCTTCAAATCTCTGTCTGCTCCATCCTGACATCATCTTCTCATGTGTTTGTGTGTGTGTGTGTGTGTGTGTGTGTGTGTGTGTCTCTATGTGTCTGTGTGTGTGTGATCCCTCTGCCTCTCTTTTCTAAGGACACTTAGAATGTGATGGCATTTGTGGTCCATCTCAAGATTCTTAACTCAATCACATCTGCAAAGACCTTTTTTCCTAATAAGGACGCTTTCCCAGGCTTCAAAGATTAGAACCCATATGGTTGGTGGGCACTGTTCAGCCTGCTGACCACTCCTCACTAAGCTCTTGAACAAGTGTCCTAGAGAAGCCCCTCTGGGTCTCAGTTACCCCTTCTGTGGTGTGGAAACGATCTTCCCGCTCTGCCAGTGTCCTCACAGAGTGGCGGTGGAGACAGAGAGGGGAATATACATCGCAAGCATTTTCTAAGCTGTAAAGCCACACACAAATGCAAGACAATATTGTTGAGCTGGGAGAGTGGCAAGTTCAGCACTTGAGAAAACTATCAGATTTTTAAACATGTGAGGGAATAGGAAACTGACGTTATTCAAAAACCTCATTTACACCCCACACCAAAGCCTCCCGCCCTCCCTGCCTCCACTCTCCCCTGGGTCTGGGGCGTTGTGACAGAGGCCTGTCTTGGGGGTGGCTTTACGGCCCGAAAAACAAATCATTCTTCACAGCTTGCTCCCAAGTCCAATAAGCCAGAAGGAATTGGTAGAGAGATTTAACGATATGTATTTCAAGAAAAAGATGAAAATGTGTCTGCTTTTAGGAGATGCAGTAAAAATGCATCAGGCCCACAGTAAACTTTGCAGCGAAGATGCATAGAGGGGAAACATATAACGCAGTCAAGGCAATAATGTCTCATTTATAGGGAAATCTTCTCAGAGATATATTAGAATGTGCACCCCCCCCAGCCCATGCCCTTTTGCACAGCCCCTGCAAACTGCCGGGTCTCATTCCCCAGGTGCCTTCAGCCTCTGCAGGAAGCCTGTTGGCTCAAAGGTAGCCTGCCCTTTGCCCTCCCTTTGAAGTCCCTGTGAGATACAAGGACTCAAACAGTTTGCAGACCAATGACACCAGGCTGTCAGCAACAACGGCCCCAAAGATCAAAGCTAGACCACCCCCTGTCCTTATAAGTAAAGTTTTATTGGAACACAGCCACACTGATTCCATCTCTGACTGCTTTGGTGCCACAACAGGAGAGGTCCGTAGTTGCCACTGACACCGTATAGCCTGCAAAGTCTAAAATATTTACTACCTGGCTTTTTACAGAAAAAGTTTGCTGGGACCCAAGTTAGAGTATAGGTTGTCTTTAAGCAACACTGCTCATAACATGCACGACAGAATAATAGCTAATGGTTTTTGAGCCTTCCTGCGCGCCAGGCCCAGTGCCATGTGCCCCCTGTGGAGGTTATTCTATGTAACCCTCACAAGCTGTACTATGAAGTAGTGTAGACGACAAAACTGGGGCTCGGGGAAGTAGCTTTGTTAAGGTCTCAGCAGCTGGAAACTGTTGGTATCAGGATTCAAACCCGCGTCTGGCCGGCCGCACTGCCTCCCTCTGACAACCACTCCGCAGCGTCAGTCTTTCCTGTTTCCAGGTGGGCAGCTCTCAAATGCTCTTCCAGTCTTCAGCAGATTCTAATTGTTTGGAGTATTATTTCCTCTACCCAATTCAGCACCTCCTGCCTCTGTGGCCTCTCTACCCTGTCCACTCTGCTAAGGAACAGAGGGAGGAAATCCTTCCCTAGCCTGCCTTCTCCTCCTTCCCTGCCCTCTGCCCCCCACTCGGCCCTGTGTGCCCCCCCAACCCCAGCACTGCTCCCTGGCCCAGCTGATTTTGCACAACCCTCATCCCAGCTGGCCTCCCTGCCTGCCCCGCTCCGGAGTGCATTTCTGATTCTGTTCTGAAGCCTCCAGTCTGCCCAGAGTGGGCACCAGTAGGGGTGACGGGAAGCGAGGCATTTGCATTCCAGTTCCCTGGGCTGTTCAGATCTTACCTGCAATTCTTCTGACAAATCCTTATCAGCAATGCCCATGGCGGAGTCTGTGGTGACTTTGTTCATTCTTATTAGCTCTGCACAGATTAGCTCTTCACAGCGCTTGGCTGGTTCATACCGATTCCTGATAAATGTTTTGACTGATTTCCCTGACTTGGGAGCGGTTGGGGACTAGGGCTGGGGCGTGAGGAGAGGGGTGCTGGCTGGGGCTGGAGGGGGAGGCTGGGGCGGGATCACATCTGGGCTATGAAATATTCATCACTCTCCTGCAAGAGCAGGGTCAGCCCTGCCGCCCAGGAACGGCTTCTCCATGCAGCAGCGCTTTGAAACACTGGGGTCCAGACGGCTGGGAGCCGGCCGCGCCCCCCACCCCCAGCCCCCAGCCGGAGAGGCTTCTGAGAGAAGAGGGCAGAGGAAGTTAAAAGGAAGGAAGAACAAACCGGCTCGCTGGGGCTGTGCTGTCCTCCTTGTTCCTCCTCTCTCACCTGTTCTTCAAGAGCATCTTTTGATGGTGGAATACTGATGTTCCAGCTAGACTGTAGCTGTGCCTTTACTGGGTTCCTCTTCTCCCACTCCACTCCAGGAAGCCTTCCTGAGAACTCCAGCCCACCCTTCCTCTCTTTTCCTTTCCAGCTCCCCACTTTGAGGATTTTAGACAAGTGCCGGTAACAGTTGTCTCATCACGACTTCCTGGATTTTCCCAGCTAGATTGGATTCCACTTGCAGACTTATATTCACAACCACCCCACTGCCAAGTTTCTAGCACAGGACTGGGCACATGGTAGAGATATTTGAAACATGTTTGCTGAATTAAATGTGCTCCATTCCCTTGACAGGGTTGGCTAGTCGATACCATTACCTATGCTGCCCAATGCAGACATCACTAAACGATTTCTACATTTTCTTCCGAAGCCTGGTGGAAGCTTTCCGGTTTTCCTTAGCACAAGGCTCCCAGCAGCCACTTCCAGTCAAATGCAATTGACTAGGAGATAGAAATCTATCTGCCATCCTGATTCTTTGATATCCCCCCCGTAAACTTCCTTGAGAACAGGGACCACTTTTATGTTCTAAGAGCCTGGTACAGTGCCCGGTATAAAATAAGTGTTCAGTACGTATTTGGAGATGAAATTGATAACTATTCCCCTGACATATGAGTGTGCATTCTAAACCACCCCTGAACCTACAAAGGAAAGCTATTCCACAACTTTCGCTAGATATCTGGTCAAGACTTATCCTCTGAAAATTTTTCCTACTGTCTACCCTAAATCCTTCATGCTGCAGTGTGAGTGAGTATAGTCCTGGGCTTTTCGCTCATGCTAGATAAAAGCCATATGTCTCAAGAAGTGGAGATCTTCTTCACTGCCCTTTGCCACTGCCCAGAAGTTTAAACTCTGGTGCCCAGCCGCGTCAATCTGGAAAAACCCAGCTCGTGCCAATCACATGCCCTCTCCATCCCACCCCAAAAGAAGACCTACTCCCTGCAACCGGAAGGCCTGCACACTCTTGGAGGCCATCTCTTGCTGCAGCCACAGTTCACTCATTAGCCTTTTGCCAGATTTATCTTCTCCTTGGTAGCCTGCAGCACTTTGATTTGTCCTCCTGTCACCAGGACTAATGTTGATGGCAGCACCCCCGGGGACGTCAGGCTCTCCAGCCTCCTGCCAGAGGCCTCCAGGAAAATGGATGAGCAACTGACCTGCAAAATAAATACCAGGCTTCCAGGTTCTGATAAAGATTAAATATTGGAGGAGTCATTTCAAATGAATATATAAAAGCAAATGGAAGAAGCCTTTTAGACACCGACAGAGTGAAATACAGACAAACGAAGAGAGATGTCTTCGGGGAAGTTCAATGGCAGGCAAGTTGGAGGGTCAGAATGCAATCTCCCCACAAATACCCCAGCTTCAGGAAGAATTCCAAATCATCCCTGCCTCCCTTCCCTTTCCCTACCTGGATAGTGGAGAAGAGAAAGTGCTAAGCTCCAAAAGCCTCGTGCCAGCGTGATGCTGAAGTCAGCTCTGCTGACGCTGGCCCATCCAACCGAGGGAGAAGCCCCATTACTCAACACCATCTGCCTTTGGCGAGGGGCAGCCAAGAGCCAGGATCACTGGCAAGGATGGGGCTCTGAGGCCCCAAAGGGGAGAGATACTGGGGAAGAGCAAGGTTGAGTGTTGCTGAGGTAGAACAGGGTGCGGAGAGAGAAGCCAAGGTCAGCAGATGGAGCCAGTGCTCCTTGGGCCTGGGGCAGAACTTGGTTCCTTTTCAGAAACTCACGCAGGTTGATTACGTATCCAGAGACCCCAGATAACCAGAACTTCATCTCTAGAATCAAAGGATGCTTGAGCCGGAAAGGAACACATGGGGAGACAGAACACAAGGGAAGAGGAAACCTCAAATTGCTTCATGCCTACTATGGGCCTGGCACAGTGCTGGTGACACCTCAGGACAGCTGGTGACACTTTGCTTACCCTTCAGGACAGCCCGGTGAGATGGAAGGGTGGCTGGGGCTAAGGAGAGTAGTGACCACACAGTGGGGTGGAGAGAGAAAAGGAGACTGTGCTGATCGAGCCCTTCCTGAGGGCTGGGCATTGTGCACACTCTATTTCCTTTATTCCTTCCAACCCGGGCTTGTGGGTACCATTGACCCCATTGTACAAATTAGGCAGCTGGGACTCAGTGAAGTTGAGAGCATGCAGTTTTAAAGCAGTGGTCCCAGTTGTGTCTGGTTCCAAATTCCATTCTCTTTCTATCAGGGATGATTTGTAGACAGCCTAAGGAAATGGGGAGATATTTTATGTGTCACTGAGTTGTAGGTGGAGCTTCCAACTTGGTTTGGGCCACAGAAACTGAGCCTTAAATGGTTTGTATGTAGGGGGAGAGGAGGGAGAATCAAATCTCTTCGTCTTCTTCCTCAAGCGATGGCAGTAGTCCTGCCAGCCTCCAGGGCCCTCACCCCTGCATCCTGAGTGGTCACCAGGTGGTAGGGCTGTAAGCCCAAGGTGTTTTGTGGGAGAGCATCTCTCACTGGAAACTGGGCTGCAGGGCATCCCAGTTAGCAACTCCAAGGCTCTGTGCACAGGGAATCCAATCTGCAGCGACCACCGTGGCTGCCCAGCCCCAGGCCAGCCCCAGCCCCGGCTCCCCAAGGGCACTGCTCTTTCCCCAGATGTAGTGTACAGAGAAAGGGTGCCAGTAACAAGGGGTAAGGAGGGCACGTTCAAATGCATTCCTGCCTTTGCAGCTCAGAGTGAGCCTGCGGGTGGCTGGCTGGGAGGGGTGCTCAGGGCGTTCAGACCAACGAATGCTGGAGAGTGCCTGCTCAGAGCCACCCTCTGTGCTGGCCACGAGCTCACAGAGAGAGCAGGACAGTTCTTGCCCTCGAGAGGCCCACTCCCTGTCTGGAGAGCGAAGCTGACAGATGGCGGTCAGCACAGTCTGTCATGAAAATAACCTCATCATCTCTGTAAATGAAGTTGCCCTCCCCAGTGCACTCTCCTGTCCACTTTTCATTCCATTCTCCTAAAAAGTCAGTGTTTTTCCCATTTTGAGTCAAGAAAAGCAGAACCTCGTAAGGTTGTGGCACCTGCCCAAGGCTAGCCGGTAGCAGGTGACAGAGCTGGACCTACTCTGGGGATGTTCTCCCCGACCCTCTGTGGCTGCATCCACTGCACCAGCCATGCCCCTCCCCCAGGCAGACAGCCTGCACGGTGCCTCCAGAGAGCCTAGAGCCCACTCTCAGGCCCCTGCTGACCCTGCAGGGCTCCAACAAGCCAGGTCACTGTCCTGGCAATCACAGTAGAGAGGTTCTATGGAGTCAGGGAAGAGTGAAGTGTCTAGACCAATTCCCATCTCCTGGCCTTACTTCCCTTCATCATACCGTGCCACTGTTTCCTTGGGCACCAGGGCAATTTAGCAAGTGTATTTTGCATCAGTCCAGCAATTTCTGATATTAACTCTCCCCAGACTTTCCCCGGCCTGCCTCTCCTGCTCTTACATGACCGCTCCTGACTGCAAGAGGCAGCGGCAGGCGCCACCTGGGGCAGCCCCGCTCACCTGGAAGACCGATCCACTCCAAGACGATGTCTCTTAGGGTGAAGCTGCGTGGCTCTAGTGGCTGTCTGGGGGCTTTGGTAATTAATACACTTGCATTGCTTCGAAGTACTTCCCCAGAAGATACAATTGGGCCCATTTTACAAGGGCAGAAACTGAGTCTCACAAGTGGTACTTGATTTCCTACATTGGGATGCTGCCTACTGATGTCTACATCCAGTTATTTTTTTTCACTCTTGTTTCCATCTCCCCCCAAAGAAAAAGCAAAAACAATTTCCTCGTTTATTTTTCTTCATGCTTTGGCCCAAGGTGATATTCAAAATATTGAATATCTTCTGAGGCAAGGGCACCAACCAAGCAGAACAAATGCCTTAGGGCCCAGTGTGGCCCTGAACACCCCCTGTTGTGCCAGGTTAAAATCTTTAGCGTGTGCCTTTCCAGGTCTGTGGGGTCTCAGAGGAGGGGCCTGAGCAGACAGAGTTGGGGGGCTGGCACCAAAGGACGTCAGGGCAGCAGCGAGTCCACACGTATTTCAGTATTTGATCAACTTGCACAGTCCCACTACGCAAGACGCTCGCCTGTGCATGCTAATCCTCCAGCATCAATTTCAATCACTCTCTCCCCTCTTCTCTTTCGCCCTTTCTCTTTTTTTCCTTTTAATATAAGGATGAAAGAAAGGGATGGGTTCATTCTAGTAATCTGAGATCCCTTGCACAGAATGGGGACACGCCAAGATTTGCAGATGAACAAAAGGGAAAGTTAGAAGAGGCTGGAAATTACTGCATGCCTATTAAAAATCAGCCGGGCTGAAGCAGTCCTGACTAGCAGACAGGGCCTGTAGCTCCAGGGAAGTGGTACTTAAGGGAATTTGCAATTAAGAGAAGCCTGGAGCCTTGCCACAGATTGCTTCCCTTGCCTTTTTTTTATTTAAAAAAGAATCACAAAGCAGGGACCTAAATGGAAGATGACAATAATGTAAGGTGACAGATGCCAGTTTGGCAGGAAACACCAGGAAGACCAAGTTACTTACCTGTAACATTCTCACGGCTGCCACATGAGCAGCACTCCATCTCGGTCTGGAATGCAGGGTCTTGGTGGCTGTCCAGGGACAGCTGTCCAAATTCCTGAGAACCAGGCTCAGCTTCCAGGTCCCTCCAGACCACCCTGGGTAAACACGGGCATCTGCAGGCAGGAGCCCCAGCCCCAGCCCATCGGGCATGCCGGCTCCAGCAATCCTGCCTGCTGCAGCTGTCTGGCGGGGTGGGGAGGCTGCCACCACATACGCCAGCCTTTCTAGGGACTTGGCAGCCCCGTCTGTCAGGAGCCACATAAATCTTTGAAGAAGGCTCATTTCTGTTTCCAGGAAAAATTGACACTGGGTCCCGGGAGGGAAGGTTGGAACTAAGGGCTGGGACACTCTGGAGAAGTAGACAGCCAGCGTTAGGAGTTAGCAACCATGCCTTGCGAGACCCCAAGCCAGGCTGGGCATCAGCATAATTTGGGGAGCTTGATAAACATGTGGATTGCTGGGACCCACCTTCAGTTACTCAGAGGACTCTGAGTGAGACCCGCGGATCTATGCGTTCTTTCTTTTCAACTCCTCACATGAGTGTGATACGCAGGCAGGTTTGAGAACCAGTGGTCCCCGTGACAGGATTGGGAGGCTTTTTCTCCCTGAGAGCTACCTGACTGCTGCCTCCTTCTCTGGGGTGCCACACGTGGTTAAAAGCGGGTGCTATGACACCTTGATTAGACTTCTAGCTCCTTTCCACCGTGGCATCTATTGAAACTAGATGTGTGTGGGGGGAAGGTGTGTGTGAAGTGGTGTTTGTGCATGTGGGTGCATGTGTGTATGTGTGTATGTGTGTGGTGTGTGTGTGGTGTACGTGTGGTACATGGAGGATGTCGAGTGTGTGAGGGGTGTGTATGTGGAGTGTGTGTATGGTTTGTGCGTGCATATATGTGTGGCGTGTATGCATGTGTGCATCAGGTGGTGCGTGTGTATGTGTGGTGGATGTGGGGTTTGAGGTGTGCGTGTGTGTGTGTGTGGTGGATGTATGTGGGTTGTGTGTATGTGTGGTGTGGTGGGGTGGGTGTGTATATTTGTGTATAGGTAGTGTGTGTAGATGCGCGGTAGGCCTGTGTGTGATATGGCATGTGCATGTGTGGGGTGGGGTATGCTGTGTGTGTGTGTGTGTGTGGGGGGTGTTGGGGGGCGTGGAGTGTGTGGGGAGTGTGTGGGGAATGTGTGTGCAGCAGGGAAGGGAACTGACCCCAGGGGTGGAGCAGGGCATTGACACAGCTCATCCCCACCTCTGTGGGGCACCCCGGCCTCACTGTCACTTTGGCAGCCCCGGCTGGTCTCGACTCTGTGGCAGCCTCCCTGTGGAGCAGGCCCCTTACTTCCCTGCTATTGATCGTTAATATGTAATCACGGCCACGGCACCCTATAGCACTTTGTGCTTACACGAATGTTTGTAAACACATGTTTATGTGCACATACATCATTGCATTTCATCTTTCTGGCAACTCCGTGAGGCAGCTGGCATGTCTCCATCTCTCAGGTGAGGAGGCAGGGTCAGAAAGGACAAAGGACTTCCCCTGGGGCACATGACTGGTGAGGACGAGGCGGAGTGGGGCCTGACTCTTTCTAGAGCAGTGTGCGGGCGTTCAGTGAGCGGGGCTCAGGGCTTCAGCTCTCTGGGGGCCTGGGTTGGCATCTACCCGCTAAGTGTCCAGAGGACAATCCTGTGCCCTCTTTCAAGAGGAGTGGGAATCATAGGACCATTCAGCTCTCGCCTTGTTCGGAGAATGGCTGCTTCTCACGATCTGTAGCCCTCCCCAATGTTCTGGACGTGTGTGTTTGGGACTTAAAACCACAGGGCACACAAGTGTGGAAGTGCACCCACACAAACACACAGAGGCCAGCCCTCTGGGTCACACACTCCAAGGTTCTCTTCCCACCATACAGGAGTCTCTGCAAAGCCAAAGCCTCAGCCCCTCTCCCAGGCAGATGCTCAGAGAGACTCGGGTTGCTGAACTCCCCATGTCCTGGGAATGGGGTCATTGCCCTGGACTGGCAAAGAAGATTGGTTAAAATACGGTACAGCTAGTAGCTCCATCGGGAATCAGGGGTCCTTGATTCTAGCCCACCTTTATGACTAGTTGAGCTGTGTGACTTTAGAGTAGCTGCTTAACCTCTTCTTGCTTCACTTTCCTCAGGTGAAAATGTTGTGGTCGTGCCAAGCACCCTTTCAGGTGCAAGATGGTGAGTCTGCAATTCCTTGATGGTCTCTCTCTTAACAACTAATATTTATTGAGCCAGCTCTATGTGTAAGTGCTTTGTGCACATCATCTCATTTAACGTACACGACATGCAGAAGCTTTTATGAACCCCAGAGAGCAGAGAGAATAAGAGTTTGGAGAGGTTAAGCAACTTGCTCAACATCCAACGGCTGTCGAGTGACAGAGTGGGGACCCCAACGCAGTTCTCACTTAACCACCTTGCCATACTTTTTTTTTTAACTGCTTAAGAATAGAGTGTTTCTTTCTCTTTGGAACAATATTCCACTTCACAGAAATAAAATTATTTTAGGCAAGTAGCAGAAAGCTTGTAACATAATTAAATGCAGTGCTATCTTTCAAGCAGGATTATTGTTGAAATACACAACCGGAGTAGTATCATCCGTGACATCTTGCTAGGATGATGTCCCAGGAGCCTCTTCTCCCATAGCCTGCAGTGGATGTCTTTTGCTTTTACTAACCATTCAGCCATTCAGCCTCCTCGAAGGTAAAAGGACTATAATTTCTCTCTGGGGAATCACTCCTCCTCCTGCTTTGAATGCAGTGGGCTCCATGGAGTGTGCAGGTGGTGGGGTGTGTTGTGTGACCCAGGACTGGCCGGTCATTTCTCTGGCTACAGTGATGGTTTCAGGGATGTTCCTGTGACCTGGACAGATCCAATGTGACACAAAAACATTAAAATAAAAATTTTAAAAAGCACACTTATGGGCCTGTTGAGAGCCATGTTCTCTCTCTGTGACATTGGACTTGGCCCTGGTAGGATGTGGGCCTAGAGCGAAGGCCAGCCACCTCGCCAACACCTAAGCCCGCCTGAGAAAGAAGCTGACACAGAAAAGAGCAGGGCTGGCAAATGGGGATCTGTCTCATAGACCCCTGCCTCCAGCCATTCCTGAAAATTGAGATCTACCTCTGGAATTTTCACGTACCTATGCCAATAAAATCCTCTGTTGTTTTAAGGCTATTTGAATATGTAGTGTGTCACTTGTGACCAGAAGAGGCCTAATTGATTCAGAGTTAAAGGAGTCAGCTTCAGCCCCCAGCCTGGTGGAGGTGACGTCTCCATTCTGGGAAGGACCACACACTGCCTGGCGTTTCTGGGGATTCGTGCTCCTCTGAACAGAGAGGTGCATGGACTTTACCTGAGAATAGAGGCTGCTTCCGGGGCTGCCAGAATAACCGGGCTAGACAGTTAGGGCCCAGGAGTTGGTCGTGCAGAAGCAGCCCTTCTCCTTCCCTCGGATGTGAGTCCCATCCTCACTGGCCTGGGGACAGCCAGTGCATCTGTACTAGTGTCCTTCTCTCTCACCAGGCCTCTGTTCTGAAAGGCCAAGGGCTATGGAATGCTCTGGAAGGAAATTTAAAATAAATAAATACATTTATAAGTAAATGTAAATTCATGTGTTATGGGCCAAATTGTACCCACCTCAAAACTTATATGTCTAAGTTTTAACCCCCAGTACCTCAGAATATGACCGTATTTGGAGATTGTGTTTTAAAGAGGTAAAATGAGGTCATTAGGGTGGGCCCTAATCTAATATGACTGGTGTCCTTATAAGAAGAGGAAATTTGGACATAGATATGCCTACGGAGGGAAGACCAATGAGGACACATTGAGAGGGTGGCCATCAGCAAACCAGCGAGAGAGGCCTCAGAAGAAATCAACTCTGACAGCACCCTGATCTTGAACTTCCAGCCTCCAGCAGTGTGAGAAAAGACATTTCTGTTGTTTAAGCCACTCACTCTGTGGTACTTTGTTACAACAGCCCTAGCGAACGAATATGATATATAAAATAAGTTATATAAATAGCTATATAAATATATACTCTTAAATATAGCTGCATATGTGTGTATATAAATGTATGTGTGTATATATATTTACCTACATATCTGCATTCCTATCTCTATCTTTGTATGTATATCCTTGCCTAGAAACCCCCAATCTCCACTGTCGCAGAACAAGATCTAAATCCTGGCATTTGGGGCCCTGCTTTCTTCTTCAGTTCCCACCACTCTGGCACTCCCTCCCCCCATAGCCTGGGCTTCACCAACACCCTACCCGTCACCATTTCCCAGGTGGTCATCCTCTTGGCACTACCGTGCCCAACTGGGGCACCTTGCCATGGCGACCCGACTGAATGAACTTTTGCTTACTCCGCAAGGCTGTAGAAATTGCACCTTGTCTGGAAGGCTTTCATCGTCTTTCCAAGAGATGAGTCACTTCCTTCTCTGTTCTCTCCCAGCATTTTGTACACACTTGCATTAAGACATTTATTCCATTGTATGGTAATTAGTGCTTGGGTTTGTCTCCCAGCAGCCCCAGAGTTCCCTAAGAAAGGAACTGGTTCCTTCTCATCTTCGCAGCGCGCGCACAGTGCCTGGCACACGGAGGCCGAATGTCAGCTTGGACGAAGAGGGGCAGTAGGAGGTGGATGAGAGGGAAGGCTCCTGGGCAGCCTGCCTGGGGATGGGGGTGCGCTGGGGGAGCCCGAGCCGCCCTCTGGGGTTGCTTTCTCCTGCCCCCTCCACCACAAGGGCAGCCCAACTGATCCCTCTGGGGTTGCTTTCTCCTGCCCCCTCCACCACAAGGGGAGCCCAACTGATCGGACAAACAAAAGCCTCCAGTTAAACGTCTGCAGCGGGGAGACAATTGCAGGAGCTCTCGACAGCAAATTAGGCATTTAAAGCCAGGCGCAGTGGCTTTCGGAGATTAAATGCATTATAGATTTGCTAAACCAGAGGCGAGCCCAAGAAAAGGTAGACAGATCACTGCTACCCTTCAGGCAGCGGGGGCGGGCGGGGGGACGCCGTCGCGCAATCACGCCCGCATGAATGCGAGACGCGGGGCTTAATTTTTCATTTGCAATCAAGACCACGTCCCCCTCGTAGGCCCAGAAACACGGTCCTTCCTCGGCTTCTTTTCACAGGCCGCGCTAACGAGAGAAGGGAAAATTATCCAGAGATAATGGTGCTGATTATGGGACGAGTGGCTGGGAAGCGCAGCGGGAGCCCGCGGATGAGGGCCGGGTGCGTGCGCGGGCCCGGGGGTGTGCGAGGCCGGCCTGGCCCTTTGCGCCCTGGCAGATCGCTGGGCTCCTGTCTCCCTCCCGTCCCTACCCCCCAGGACAGCAGCCGGGGCCCTCATGCCTCAGCCCTGAACGGAGAGAAGGCCCAGTTCAGGAGGCACGTTTAGATTTCTTGGAAAGTTCTTTCCCCATCATTTCATCTCCACCCTTTAAAAAAAAATCCAAGAAAGAGAACAAAGGATTCCAAAGTGCAGAGAATTCCGTGGCCCAGAACACGTAGGATTACAGGAGGTGGGATTATGGGAGCCACGTTCAGGGAATCTGAGGGTCTGGCCCTTGTGTCTGCACCTGCCACAGACACCTTTCCCGCCTCTGGGTAGGTCGGTTCCCCTGGGGTCCCCACCGCGGGTCAGAAGCAGGAGCGAGCACTGCTATTCCGTGCTGCACAGCCCGGAGGGGAGAAGGTTAAAGACCTCGTGCTCCTGACGAAATATCAGAAGGGGACTGGGTGATTCTCAATCTCTTCTGAAAAGAAGACAAAAGAAAATTAACTCAAGTCGCAGCTCGAGGGACTCGGATTAGACCTAAAAAAAAAGAATTATCACAGAGGGGAGTTGTTTAAAACATAAAATTGGATACAACAGGAGGTTTCAAAACCTCCTTTTCTCTAGAACTTTAAAGAATCACAGCAATGCGTTAGTCCGAGATAGACGACGCCTGTGCCTCCTCACTCAGAGGGTGGGTGGACCCCACTATGCTCTGAGCTTCCGGACGTGACTTAATTATATCTTCTGTTTACCGAGTCCCTCTATGGGCCTGACACGAATCCAGGCACTCTGAATATGATGTTTCATTTACTCCTTGACTCAGACCTAGCAGGGGGTGTTGTAGCCCGAAAATGAGGACCCGGGAGTTTGGTACATTGCCAAGGTCACCGTGAGCTGTACGTGGGAGTTGAAACCAAACTGAAGTCTGGCTGGTTTTAAAAGCCATACTCTGTCCGAGGCACACTTCCTCTCTCGCTGAAAAGAGGCAGCGGGAAGCTGAGGGAGTGTGGTCTCTGAGGGCATTTCCACACAGCTTCCAGGTGACATCCTAGAGGCATGTCCTGTGTGCCCCCTTTGCAGAGATGGCTGCACAGCCCTGGGCTGGGGCCTCACAGGACTCCCCGCCAGGCAGGAAGCACCAGCCCTCAGGACTTCAGAGACTGCGGCACTGACAGCAGCCACCTGTGATCAAATATTCTTTTTGCTCCTTTTTCAGGCTTGGAGAGTTGCTGTCACAAGGCCACGTGCTTCCTGACAACATGGTTGGTGCAGGCCATTAAGTCCTGGGAGAGAGAAGAGGGGCCGTCAGCCCTCAAAGGATAGGGAGAGGGTGGCCCCAGCGCCCCACTGGTGGCCCTGGGAGCTTGAGTACCTCAGTGGCTGCAAGGACCCAGGCCCATGCCCTGACCACGCAGCGTCTGACACAGAGAAGTACTCCTACGCATGTGGCTTTCAGAGAAGAAAGCCCAGCTGCCCCTCCTTCCCCCAACCCACCAGTTCCCACAGGAACAGGAGGCTAAGGGCCCAGAGGCACGGCTGGCTGCAGGTGAGCAGGAGACAGGAGCGGCTGGAGACAGGCTGCACAGGGTGAATCCCCATCCCCCAACTGCTGGCTCTGTGTCCTTGGGACAGGTGACCTCTTTCACCCTCAGTTTCCTCATCTGTAAATGGCGATCATAAGGATACCTACCTCAAAGGTGGTTGGGAAGGTTAAATGAGTTAGTGTGTCTAGAGAAAGCTCTGTAGGTGCTAACAGGTATTATTACTGCTAACCCCGCTACCACTCTCAGAACTACCACTACGAAAAGACAAGCGAGCGGGCGGATAACACAGGAGCAGGAGGGACAGAGAAAAGGTCTTTTTTTCTTCGGAATGCAATCCTTTACCAGAAGCCTGCTCCTGGGCTGTCAAACCAAGCTTCACTCTAAGGCACAGGTTGCAGGGGATGGGACTGAGCCCACCGCAGTCACCAACTGGTCCCGGTTTTAGTGGTGAAAGTCCCCAGTCCCAGGAACCTCCTTACTCCTGGGCGAACTGGGATGCTTGGTCATCCCACGTCAACACAAACCTCTCAGAAGACAGCAGAAGCCCATGTTCCATGCACTTTGGCAGTTGTTTAGCGTACACCATATTGGGAGTTAAACACCCTCTCTTTCCCCTCCTCTCCTTCTTTCCTTTCTTTCCACCTTCTTTTTTCTCTTCTCTGATTTTATTTGTTTATTTCGCCTAGATTCTCCTTGTCCCCTCTCCCCGTCATGTGCTGAGGTAGCAGCACACACACCTGCAGAAACCAGGGCCAGCTATTACGAGTGGGGCTGAGGAGGGTGGAGCCTGCCGAATTACCAGGCAGGATCTGGTGTCTGGAAGGACGTCCAGCCCAGCCTTGTTGCTTATTGTCTTGGTCAGTTTGGGCTGTTTTAATACATAGGATGGACCAGGTGGCTTAAACAACAGACATTTCTTTCTCATAGTTCCAGAGGCTGGGAAGTCCAAGATCAAGGTGCTGGCAGATTTGGTTCTTGGTGAGGGCCCACTTCCTGGTTACAGACTGTTGCTTTTTTGCTGTGTCCTCCCATGGCAGAGAGAGCGAGCTCTGGTCCCTTTACCCCCTTAGCAGGTCCCCATCCCATCATGGGGGCTCCACTCTCATGTCCTCATCTAAACCCAATTACCTACTAAAGTTCCACCTCCAAATACTATCACATTGGGGAGTAGGACTTCAGCAGATGCATTTGGGCGATGCATTCAGTCCATAGCATTTATTAATCCAAAAAGCTTTTCATCAAATTTTTTTTCATCAAATCCAGACTCCTTCAGGCTGGCCCTGGGGAGCTAGGGACCAGATGCCTTTGGCTCCCTGAGGTGGCTGAGAGACCAGACGGCAGCTGGAGCTCCAAGCCACCAGCCCTGTGTCCCCTTCTTCCCATGGTGCACTTAAACGGCTGTGAATTTCCTAAGGCTTCCTGGCGAGCTGGACAGGCTGCTCCTTGCTGTTCAGGTGTCTGCGTTTATTTAAGAGAAAGTGTGGAGGACAGAGAGCAAAGGAAGGGTCGGAGTGCACATGCAAGTCAGGAGGTCTGATGGACAAGATCTAAGAACAGAGGGCACCTGGGTGCCATCAGTCTCCCGCCCCTGGGCAAACAATTCTGAGAGGCAATTAAGTGAGAGTGGAAGAGGGACCTGGGGAGGGAGGGTACTTGGAGAGGGCTCCAAACAGATGGGGCCCAGGGCTCTGGCCATAACCCTTCCCTGCCATTCCTGGGTCACAGGATCATGTCTGGAATCCAGACAGCCTCGGTGCCTCCAGCCTGGGAGAGCTCTGACCAGTGTGGCCAGCAAAGCTGTGGTGGCCAGCAGTCCTCTCTTGGCACCCAGCATGTGCTTGCAGCATGGCAGAGGCTCTAGCCCCCGATGGCGGGGCCTGGGCTGTTCTGCATGCGCCTCTCCTCCACCCCACCCTCCCTCATCGGCCCCTGGTGAGTCGTAGGAACAGGGCGAGCACAGTGGAGCATCTCTCCCCTGCAGTCCTGCTCTGCGTTGCAGATGGGGATCAGGGAGGCGTTTGGAAGGAAGTTTCCAGGATTGCAGGTGTCGCCTTTCCCTGGCTGTGTTCTCCGACCTCCTCTGGGAGTCCCCTACCTATCACAAGCTGCGTGGGTGGGAGGGCTTCAGACCTCCATTGGCCAGAGACAGAGCTCTGGACAGGACAGCCCTGGACACTGGGTCTCTGGTCTGCAACCCAGTGGCGTGGTAGGTGGACAGCAGCTGCCTCCCGAAGTCTGTAATGCCCCCCAAACTTCAAATACGGCCCACGCCCCCAAAATGGAAGAGGGGGATGGCTCAGCGGTGGACTGTCCCCAGCAAGACTTAGGCAGGAAAGCAATTCCAGGGACTTCCCCAGGCCCACTGGCTGGGAAATCCGATGTGTCACTCTTGGTTTTGAAGGAGCGCAAGCCCGTCACGAGTACTCTAGATGCAGGGACCCTGTCCTTGTCCTATCACCAAAATACTGAATACGTATTTGGTTTACTTTCCTCATGAAAATGTAAACTTGCTGAGAGCAGGAGCTTCATTTTTTAAACTTCTGTGCCCCCAGGACTTAGAAGAGTGCTGGGCACATGGCAGGCCTCAATAAGAATTGTTGACTGAATAAAGATGTGACTCAGGTCACGTTATTATTCCACTCCTTTCCCCTTTTTCCCATGATGAACCGGAGGTAAAGATAAGTTAATTCAGTCCTAAGGATCCCTCCTAGTCTTAAGCTTTTAGGGAAGGTGTGCTTACCAACAAATGTTACTCCTTGGAAGTTCTTCTATTAGTCTGACTTGCTTCCTTCCTAATACAAGTAAGGTTCATTTCCACCAGTGAAGATCAGTCTAGAAACACATTCCCATGGTGTCCCCTTTTCAGGTGAAGTGAGCGTCTCCAGGTGAGGCTGCCATGAGGGAGGGAAAGTCCTCCCTCCCCCCCACTGGGAAGCCATTGATTGTGACAAGAGCTGCCTCCACTATCTGTCTTCCACTGTGGAAGGGGAGGGAGGCTTTAAATTACTTTAGCTACAGATCTCACAATTACGCTCCCTCTCTCTAATTTGGATGTTAATGTATTAGCTACAGCTTTGCCTTCTAGGCTAGAAATTGTTTTTCCCCCCACCCTAAAATTATACATCCAGATAGAGTAGTGTTCATTAAAGTAAGATTAGGAGAGGATAATATGTGAGAGGTATGTAATCTTTTGCAAATGGTTAGTAAATTGGAACTACCCCAATTACAATCTTGTTCATCACACAGGGCTGAATTACTCTGCCTGGGACCGGAGTCTCAGCCTCAGCTCTGCTCAGCTCACATTTCATAAATATTGTATATACATGATATTCTCAGCCATCTGCTTCACTGGTCGCCGGGCGCATTTTCTGACTTTCTGGTTGACTGCAGAGAGTGGCAGGGCAGGGCGGCCATCCTGCCTGCTTGCCTCGAAGCCCGGTGAGGCTGGCCTTCTGCAGGGGCTCTGGCGTTTGCTGACACCGTATGCATCAGGCTCGATCCCATGGACAAGCACCAGGCCTGATGGCATCCTCCTCACTGCAGAGATGCCCCGACTAGGCCTCGCCATAGCCCCAAGGGTCTCATTGAGCAGGGACCTGGGAAGTGTGCCGTGGGCTGTGCTGGGAGGGATCATCTCTAAAAGGGGCTTGGAGGCTCTAGAGGGGACCTAGAGATGTGTGTCACTCCCTGGCCCCAGGGGTGGGAGTGAGGGCTGGGCAGTGTTCAGGGTCAGTTCTGGGGTCCAGCCTCTGCCTTGCATGGGTAGGTGATCTGAGAACATGGAGTGTGCACCCTGGTTCTCACAGGCGGTCTGCTCAGCATCAGTGCATGGGCCCATGTCTTCACTGACTCCTTTGGGTCTGACCAGAGCTGCTCCCTCTGACCATGTTTCCCTAAAATTCCGTTTCTTTCAAAGAGGCAGTGAAGCACAGTGAGTGTCCTAGTATCTGGGTTTAAATTCTGCCTTGCTATTTATCAGTTGTGTGATCCTGAGCAAATAGTTGAACTACTCTATGTGTAGGTTTCTCCATCTGTAAAATGGGTACAATAATAATACTATCCATCCCGTAGGATTGCGATGAGTTAACATTTAGAGCAGTATGTGGCATACTGTAAGTGCTCAGTAAACGCTAGTCATTGTTTTATTGCAAAGGTATTTTGGCTTTTGTCCTAAAGATCTCAGCATCCCCCATGAAAGAACATACCAGAGTGTGTGTGCCAGATGGAAACTCCACGCAGGAGGGAACTAGACAAAGAGAAAGGGCTGGACTTTTTTAAGTGCTCACAGTGTGCTCAGCACAAGATAATTTCAGCCCATCCTCACAGTTCTTCGAAGCACATACGTTATTGTGCCCATGGTACAGATGTGGAGGGTAAGGCTCGGAGCCTTTTGAAAAGCAGATTTCCTGTTGTTGCCTTGTTTAAAATGTCCAGTTTACTACTTGTTTCAGGACAAAACCCCAAATCTCTAACATGGCCTATAAAATTGTCCAGAATCTGATTCTAGTCCACCTTCTGGTTCACCTCCGGTCACTGTGGGCACTCCGACCTCGTTGGTCAATGTCACACACCCTTCCACTTCCGGGCCTTCACGTACGCGGTTTCTTCTGCCTAAATCATTCCTGTTCATCCCTCAGGTCCCAACTTGTACTTCTTCAGAGAAGGCTGGCTTGAACCACACCTGTGCACACGCTGAGCCTCCACGCCTAGATAAGGCCCCACTCGTACATGCTCTCACAGTAACCCACGCCTGCTCCGTAGCACCTCTTACAACTGCCATGAAATCCTCAACTGTGTGTGCTGTTTGCCTTACTAGAGTGCGAGCCTCTTGCAGGCAGGGTCTGTGTTAGTCAGGAGAGACTGGGCTATGCAGCGGAAACATAAATCCCAAATCTCGTGTTTCTTGCTGATGTTGCATGTCCCTTGGGGTTGAGCAAAGGCCTCTGTTCCACTTTGTCACTCAGAGATCTAGGACAGTGATGGCTTCAGCATCTCGTGGCTGCACCATGTGGAACACCCGACCTTCTCAGCGGCTGCAGCAAGGAAAGAGACACTGGAGACTCATAATGTGAGTAGAGAAAATGCGCCCTCAGCGGGGCAGGGATACACATACCTTCTGCTCAGGGGGTGGGGATTTATAGGGGAGCAAGGGGATTATTTGATCTGCCACGGGATCTTATCAGACTTGTTCCCTTGTGTGTCCTCCATGCTCAGCACATTGCTTTGCATGTAGTAGGAGCCCCAAAATGTCAAGTTGAATGAATGAACATGTCAGTGTCAGTCAGTCAAGATCACACAGGCAGCACACCATGGTGGAGCTGGGCTTTGGACCCTGATTCTCTCATTTTTAAGATCTTTAGCCTTTGCACTCTACCTGATTGTCTCCCTCAGTTTCTGGAATTCTTTTTTCTCCATGTGTAGAGAAGGGAATATCATGCATTTAGCCACTTAATAGATTTGTCTTTCCTGATGAAGGCGATGAAAGTTGCACATCCTCCAATCAGCCTTGCAATCAGCCATTCCTCCACTTAGCCAAGACAAGTGGCAATTCACATTCCGCTAACATTTCTTAAGTACCTACTGTGTGCCAGGCGTGTCGTCCTGGCTAGGGCATGCACAAACCTGGTGAGGTGAGCACTGTGTTTCCTGCTTTGCAAACAAAGACACTGACAGGGGGAGTGAAGCCTAGATCCAAATGCAGATCTGCTGGCCGAAGTCCAGAGCTTTTCCACCTAGAGCAGACAGTGGTTCTCACACCACAGTGGACATCAGAATCACCGACAGGACCAGAGGAAATGCAGATTGCTGGGCCCCACCCCGAAGTGTCATTCAGTAGAAACAGGGGCCTAAGAATCTGCACTTTAACGCACTCCCAGGTGACACAGGCTGCAGGGTCAGTGCCCACGTTTTTAGAACCGCTGCCCTGCCCCGTGCTGTCTGGGAGGGGTGTGGAGCCTTCTGTCATCACCATGGCTGCAGTGTCTTGGCTGGGGTGGGGGTGGGGGACAGGAGCACAGCCTCTCTGGTGGGTGGCTGGTGTTTGGTTCTCTGCGAGGCTGCCTGTGATCGAAGCCTATAAAATGAGGGGGTTGGACCGGATGAGCTCTGGGGTGCTCTGCAGATCTGGCAGTGAATTCTATGATTGGATGAACTAAACCAAAGCTACAGATTCCGTTTAAGTCTCTTCCTAGGTGGGAAGTGCTACAGACTAAAAATTGTAGAACAATAAATACCCAGGGAAGGCAAGGAGCTATGGAGTAGCCACTGTGTGCTCAGCATACTGCAGGGCTGTGGGGAATCCAAGACAAGTGTAAGATGCGACCCTGTTGCCCAGGACACTAACAGCCTGGTTGCTGAGACAAAACACGCACTTGAAACAATGAGAGGAAAATGTGTCCGGATATAACCAAGTGCAAATTGGTGTGAGTCTGGTTAGGCGCTACCTGCTGGTTCAGGAAGCCCCAGGGACCTAGAAGTTTGACAATAACCTGTCACTAACATTTGTGTAGCAGCACAGGATTTTTACTTACGTGAACCCCACAATCTGGTGTGAGGTGGATATTTTAAGAATGAAGAAATAGGATCAGAAACTTGCCCAAAGTCAGCTTTCATTCAATGAAAAATTTGGGATTTGAACCCGGGTCTGATGATACCAAATCTCTTGCCTTTCAAAAGGTTGGGCAGGCTGGGCGCAGTGGCTCACGCCTGTAATCCTAGCACTCTGGGAGGCCGAGGTGGGCGGATTGTTTGAGTTTAGGAGTTTGAAACCAGCCTGAGCAAGAGCGAGACCCCATCTCTACTAAAAATAGAAAGAAATTAGCTGCACCAACTAAAAATATATAGAAAAAATTAGCCGGGCATGGTGGTGCATGCCTGTAGTCCCAGCTACGCGGGAGGCTGAGGCAGGAGGATCGCTTGAGCCCAGGAGTCTGAGGTTGCTGTGAGCTAGGCTGATGCCACGGCACTCTAGCCCAGGCAACAGAGTGAGACTCTGTCTCAAAAAACAAACAAACAAAAAAAATAAAGGGCAGGAGAAGCAAAGGAAATGGAAGATACAAGCAAAGAGGTGCCAGGTGCATCCCACCTAGGCCATGTGAGAGCTCTGGTGAGGTGAGTTGGCAGAAGAGGTTGGGTAGGCGGAGTGAATGTCAACTTGATAGATCTGGGAAGCTGCCGTGGGGTCCCTGAGTACATGGAAGTACTAAGGATCGTGGAACGGCTGCCAGAGGTTTTTTGCATTGCAAACACTGTCATCTCACCAGGCCTGCGTGTGGGGAGTGGCCAGGACCCAGATGCAGCAGTGCACAGGAGCAGAGTTCCCCCGGGCCTGGGGGCTCTGCGTTTCCATTGCCTCCCTCCAGGCCACCAACGGCCCACACATATGCAGGTTTTGATCAGCAAGTAAGGAGAGCGCTGGGAATATTCTCCAAAGCAGTGTCTCTCCAAAGTGGCCTGGGGTTTTTAGGGGGCAGGCGAGGAAGAAACAGTCCTGTCATCACGTGTAAGGGAGGGTTTCCCATCATGCATTTATGGCTGGTTCGTCACGCTAGCACACAGGATGTGTGTTACGATAATGAAGATGTAGCTCCTCCCGGGGTGGAGATAGATGTTAGCGTGGTCATGACGAAAGTTCACTTGAGTTCATCTATAAGCTGCCAGGGTCTGTCAGGGGCCGGTTTTAGCCAGCTGGGTAGCCCTGGGCCTCATAGACAAAAGCCTGCAGAACAGGTTGGCTGCTCAGGTTGGTTGAATGCCTATAGTCCCTGGAGACCTTCCCTTCCTACTTATGCACATTTGTGTGAATTAGAAAAAAGACATTCCTTCCTCCAAGATGAAACTCAGGCACCATGCTTGGCTAGAGGATGGCCTGGATCCCTGTCCCCTTCTGTCCCCTTGTCCTCCTTTGATCCAGCACCCGGTCAACAGTCTGTAGCACTGCACCTGGTATCCTTGTGTCCCTCCCACCACACATACACACACACACATACACACGCACATACACAGACATGGGTGTGCATGGACCAACACCCTCTCCGTCCTCCAGGGATTTTTTACTTTGGTGGTAGTGGCTGGAGGGGGGAACCTCTGTGACTTTAGGCTGCTTCATTTCCTCCTTTCCTATAGGCTTCTAGCTGAATCTCTTCTCAGAGAAGCTGCTGGCCAGGCTGGAAGCAGCTACGAGAATAAAATCCACAAGGTCGGGGAGAAGCAGAGAGGAGCAGCGATGCTGTCTCTGACTCTAAGGATGGAGTAACAGGAGATAGTGCAGGGAGACACCCGGTCAAGGGCAGACCAGGCTTTTGAGGCTCTCCCCTCCCCCCATCAAACCGTTAACATGGAATACAAAGCTCAGGTCTTTATTACCAAAAAAAAAAAGTAACAGCAGCAGAAGAACAGGAGCCAGCAAGAGGGAGAGAGGAGAGAGCCGCACGCTGAAATCAATACTGCCCAGGACAAGCATTATCCCATGTGGAACACCTCAAGCCTCTGCCTAGAAAATTTGATTGGATCTTCAGAAAAACCTATTAGTGTGTTGTCAGGACCTTCTGGTGATAACTGACCAGCTCTCGCCAATCGATGCTCTTCACTTGTGGAGCTCCTGATTTTTTAACAGCATAATTGTTTTTTTAATAACGGGCTGGCTCACCCACTCCAGCAAGCGGGGAGTCAAAGTCAGACTCCCAACTTAAAATACAGAGAAACGTGATGCTCCAGCCACTTCTTCCTAATTGCACAATTACTTTATGGAGTATCAGGGATGGAAGGCTGCAGTGGGGGTGAGGCTTTTTCCAGCTAAGCGAAGTTAAGAAAAGTCACAGAAGTAATTACACAAGTCAAAATTATTTACTAAATGAAAGCCATTCTTCACAAAGAAGCCTTTATTTAATTTTTAAAGAAAAAGGGCAAAAGTTGGATGATCCCAGGGTGGCAAAGGACACCGTAAAGCAACAATGGAATTAGTTGGCAATTATTACAGCTTTTTAATTTTCATCTCAAGAGAGAGCAAAGCATTTTATTTGGGTTTTTAAATGCACTATAACAACAGCAGTATTTTTGGTCTTTACTGGCGCCTTGGATCTGAGCTGTCAAAGTACTTTACAAACAAATAACTGGAAACAATTTGGGACTGAGGCTTTTTACAGATGGAGAGCAGGGTCCAGGGAGGAAGCGATTTGCCCAAGGTCACGGCTGAATCAGAGGCACAGCTGGAAACACAACTCATGAATTCTGGCTCCTGGAGTCAGAGCTCATCACTACCAGCCTAGCCCTCCCCCACACACCAAAAGAAAACCCCAAAGCTGCAAAAACTACAGCAGGGCAGAGAAATCACCTGCCCTCCGAAGCTCAGGGTGTCCGCACTGACAATATGCTATACAGATTGGAAGCTGAGTGTGTAGGTCAGATATTTCTACAGATTGTTGTGGCTGGACCCAGCAGAGTAGTCACTAATGAAAGTTTAAAGTGTTCTATGCATATCTGGGGCAGCTCAACTTGCCATTCTGAGGCCCCAGGTGTATTTGTCAGATTCTTGCAAAGTGTCAGCCCTCCAGGAGGGGCTGATGGCTCCATACAATAGTTGTGCTCTCCCCACCTGGCAGATCTGGTCCTTTTCTGGGCTGGCTTCCTCCAGAACCTGCTCTATGTGCTCAGGGTTTGGTTGTAAGATTTAAAGGAGGGCAGAGAGACAGCGAGCAAGAGAGTGAGAGAAAGAGGAAAAGAAAAGAAAAGACAGTGGTAAGACTGTTTGGAAACCTTTGCTGGCCCTAAGACCTGTTTTTATAGAGGCGCTCCATTCCGTACTACGTCAATGTTAACAGAGAAAACCAAACTCTGTGAAATAATTTAGAGAGGTTTATTCTGAGCCGAATATGAGTGACCTCGGCCCAGAGCTTTACATTCTCAAGAGCTCCTGAGTGTGCCTGAGGTGGTCAGTTACGGTTTGGTTTTATGCCTTCATGGAGACAGGAATTGCAGGTAAAATCATAAATTGATACATGGAAGGTATACATTGGTTCGTTCCCAAAAGATGGGAAGTCTCGAGAGAGGGGGACACTTACAAGTTATAGATGGGTTCAGAGATTCTTTGATTTGAAATTGGTTAAAGAACTAAAGCTTTGTTTAAAGGCTTACGTAGAAAGGAAGCTTTTAAGATAAGGAAGTCTTAATCTAGAGCAAGCTACAACGTACCAACTGTATGTAAGTGATCTGTTAAGCAAATAGATGACCTGAAGGCGTGACTTAAACTTTGCCTTGCATGGCTTTAGGTCCTGTTTATAATTTGGTATTTTATTGCCTCAAAGAGTTTGTTTTGTCAGTCTTACATCTGTATTTTAACATTAATGCAGGTCTAAACTCCAAAAGGGGAGGCTGTAAGGGAGCGTGTCCCATCTCCCTTCCCTTCATGGTCAGAAGTTCAGTTTTAAGGTTTTTCCAGGGTCCCCTTGGCCAAGAGGGGGTCTGCTCAGTCAGCGGGGGTTTGGGGGTGTTTAGGATTTTACTTTTGGTTTGCATCAAATATATTACAATCTCACATTGAAGACAGCGTATACCTGATTATTTACCAGTTAAGTTTGGTTGCCGTTTTCGGGTTGACAATGTTATTGTTTTGTAGATATTTAATTAAACATTGAACACATTTGATTTTATAGTTTTCTTATCTCCTCTGGATTTGAGAGCTCATAGGTTTTCTTTCCAGATCTCAAACATGTTCATAGGCCCTTGACACGTTGACAGGACACAGGCACTGTACTTATTGACCCTAATGGATACAACAGCCTGGAGAGACGGAAGAAGGAAGGGGGAGACGGGAACAAGCGATGCGGACCGTGGCAGAGCAAGAAACAGAATCAAAACCAAACTGAAACAAAAATCCAACAAAGCAGACAGAGGGAGTTCTCGAAACTGTAGAATTGCTGGTTGGAAAGAAGAAAGAGAGCAGCCCTCACCAGGATGTTTCCAGGAAGGAGACGGACAGATGAAAGACCAATCCAACCACAGATGAGAAGAGTCTCTCTCTTATTATTCAATAATTTATTGAGCACAGGGCCAGATTCTGCACTTGGCTTCGGAGGTGCCAAGCTGGATAAGATACAGTCTCCACTCTCAAGGAGTTTAGTGTTTTATTGAGGCAGACAGAAAGGTAAACAAACAGTTCAGATATGAGATAAGGACACAGATTGAGGTGAGCATGAAGAGTTGAGAAAGCAGAGAGAAGCAACCTGGGGTGGGCAGAGGCATCCTCCAAGGGAGGAGGACATCCCTGAATATTCAAAGGCACAGAGGTGTGACTGGTCATGGGATGTGACATGGGGAACATGGGAGGATCTTAGGGAGGGACTGAAAAGCCAAACTGAGTTGATAGTAGATTGCAAGGATTTGGGTTTATGTTGCAGTCAAAGGTCAACCAAGAGTGGTTTCTGAGCAAGGGAGGACTCAGTGTCCTTCACCTGGGGGCTGACGCTGGGGCTGGGGAGCCAGTTCAGAGGCTGTTACACCCCTTCGGTTGAAGGTAAAGGGCCTGGATGAGGCGAGTGACGTGGAAATGACAAGTTCAGGTCAAGTTTGAGAAGCATTTGGGGGCAATGGCAGGAGCTGGTAACCAGCTGGCAGCAGGAGATGAGGGCGAGGGAGGATCAGGCATGACTCCCAGTCTTCTAGTTTGGGAGACTGATGATGCTATTAACCGAGAGAGGCAATAGAAGGGAATGGAAGGGAAGGAGGAAACTTTATTTCCCCAAAGCCTCATGACCCTAAAGCAGGTGCCATACTAGGGGGGATGATGTCCCAGTGAGTCCCCCAAAAAGCTGCCAGGGAAACTCAGTAAAACTCTTTCGAGCTGGATAGAGTCGGGACACAGAGAATCACTAGGCTATGATTTTCCCTTTGGGCCCCCCTAGCCAAGACAGAAACGGGGCTCTAGAGGCCCAACTCTAGAAACCTGTTCATTCTGCATCAGAAAAAGGGGGCTTGAAGGAGACAGAGAGGGGACGTGATGGATACCTCTAGGGCCATATGCAGCACAGGGCTGGGGCTTGTGCTGTGATTCATGGTTGAAGGGAGTTTATAGGAAGTTAGCTAATAAAAGCTCCCAGCTATAGGCAGTCTGTGTTCTCCCTAGCTAGCAACACACCCTCCACAATAGCTGGTGTGCTGACAGAGTTGAATTGAGACACAAATATCTATCAATCACATCAAATTCATTGGGTTCAACTCCCATCACCCAGAGCTGACCCTTTCCTACCAGAGGAAGTAACAAGCTAGAAATAAGTGCCATCTGAACCTGCGTGTAAGTAAATCTGTGATTGTGGACATTTCAAGCCCTAGCTTCCTTTGGTTTGGGCTTTTCAAACAGATGGATACTCTAGCATGAAACTGCTGAGATTAAAAAGAGAGTGCTAGTTTGACACACACGGCTGGAGAAATGGTTGAGCCGTCTACAGAGTGGGATTCCCAAATCCTGGCCAGAGACTTGCTCGGCGTTCACAGGAAGTGAACAGCTCCAAAGCAAAGCAACTGCATTTCTTCCTTGGTCTTGCATGTTGGCAAAGAGAAGACAAACGAGGACACTCTGGTTTGGGGGCGGCATGAATGAACCACACATGTCCATAAATAAACCCGGAGCCCTCCAAACATGCTGCTCGTTTGTTCGCACAAAAGCCAGGCTGGCAGCCCTCTCACCGAGCCATGTTCACAGTTGGATCCTTAATGCATTGTGAGTGTTCAATCAAACTTTTAGTGGCGAAACTCTGGGAGCAGAAAGCCAGCTAAGCCCAAATGGTCCCTTTGCTTTTCCATCTTTTGTGGCTGCCTGGCTGTGCTCTTATGGGTTTTGTTGTCAACAAACTCCTGGCTTGCCTTCGAGCACTCCAAATTATTGAAAATGACTACAGCTTAAGACTGGCAGGATGATTGTTAAAAACAGCCCTGGCATTAATCATAGCTTAAGAGCTTTTGGAAAATGATTCTAATTCAGAAGGGGTGGCTTACAAAGAGGCTTGTCGAAAGCGAAGCAGACATCAAATTCTGAAAGGCAAAGAGCCTCCTTGGTACCCACACCTGGCTGCTTCTGCAGTACAGCTGGCACAAGTGTGTGGGGGACACAGCTCACCTCGCCGGCTCACCCCGTCTGAGACCACCTTGGGATTTTTGCATGAGTCCCACCCTACCCCCACCCCTGATCTAGAGACCTTGAGACGGGTAAGACTTCAGGGAGCACCAGTCTTCCCAGCAGTTCCGCGAATAAGGAAGAGGTGGCCGTGTTTTCTGTCAACAGTTGGAAGGCCTTAGACCGATGCTAAAATAAGCTGTGTGCACAGAGGCAGCTGCGTGGGCAAACACATGGTCAGCGTTTGCAAGGAGCTGGGCAGGGCGACGAGCTAATACTTCTGCCTTTTGCCTGCCTGGCACAACGAAGGAGCATGATTTTTGCCATCAGCGTTCTCCCTATCGTGGAATCATTGCACAATTTAGTGTGATTAATGGTTTCCATTTAGGAGAAGCTGAGAATGAAAACAGTGGGGGAGTTGGAGGCACTTGCTGGGGTGTTTGCAGTTGTGACTAGAGGGAAGGGGAGAGAGAGCCGGGCGATGCCCGCCGGCCGGTGCCCTCTACCTGCATACTTCCCTGCAGGGCTGGGGAGACGCGGTGGGGCAAAAAGACACATGGCTTTTGACATGCATTTGCAGAAACAGTCTGAAAGCTGCAACCTTGGGAGGCACTGTTTGTGGTTTCATTCTTGAGACTTCCCAACATTTGTGACTGAGAAGCCACTCCTTTTTGCCAAAGGGAGTGTCATTCCCAGAAATTCCTATCTAAGGGCTGGGTCTGAGAGTTAGGACAGGGCATGGGGCCAGATAGCTGAAGCTAGGGGAACTAACTACATCACTTCTTGGCATTCCTGATGGCCACCTGGGATGCCAACGCAGGGAAGGAAGGACCCCACCCTGGTGCTGGGGTGGTAGTGGTGACCTCCAACACAGACGTCTGTCTCTGGAGCACCCAAGCCGGTGGACCTAGTCTCAGCTCTCATCGGCTGGCTTTCCTGGGAATTCTTCTTCTCCCCTTGGTAGCATCCTTTTCTTTCCACTTCTGTAGGCACGGCTTCTTTTCAGATCTCATGGCTGCTGCAGGTGAGTGGTGAGACAAAGCGCCATAGCCAGAGACTTGTGGGTGCTGATAGAAACCAACCGGGAAAACAGAGAATTCAAGAGGGCCTGCATTTTTTTTTTTTTTAAGCAATAGCCTTTGTAACCGAAGCCAGAAAGGGAGAAAATTGGTGATCTTGGCTGGGTCTAACGTGACTCAAGGCCCTTCTCGATGCATTGGTGTCTCTGCAAGGAAATCTATTATTTTCCATAAACTGTCTTAAGCATCTCCCGGGCTACATTTCTGGCTGTGTTAAGAATCAAGCCATCAAGAACAGCTGTGAATGTTATACACTTTCAGCAGCAGCAATGGGCTTTGGCAGGGAAGTAGGAGCAAAAAACCCAAGTAGGACATTTCGGTTGACAGTAATGGCATTTTCCCTTCCTTGTCCAAACGATAAAAGATTCATGCTCCTAATTGCAACACTATAGCTGCCCCCATCACTTTATTCTGGGAGAGGAGGTTAGAGAAAACAGGCCTAGAGAGAGGGAGAGAAAGAGAAAGAGAGAGAGATGGATGGTAATTTCGTCACTGGCTAACAGAGACTGATTAGTGCAGAAGACTCCCTTCCATAGCAATACTTTTTAATCAGGTCTGCTGTGTCTGGGCAAACAGCTTTTGTGGATTAGCTAGACTCGAGCCTGCCAGCATCTGTTGCAAGTTTAAACGATGAAATACACAACTACAGAGAAAACAAACCAAAAAGAGTAATAAAGTCACACATTTCAATATTCAGCAACCATTAAGGGATTTAAATATTTGCTTGCTATTAAAGGCTTGCATTAGGCTCTTCCAACACCAGCTCTGGAAGACTGAAATATCAATTACAGATCAATTTTCCCCCTAAGTAAACACTAATGCAGGATAAACAGCATTAGAAGATGCAATTGTAACATTGCTGACTTCAGGACGGACTTCCTGCTGGTAACAGCAAGTTTAAGCCTGGTGATTAATTAACCTGAGAAGACAGCACTTAAGGAAGATTTAAGGTGGTCACATCTGGAGTATGACTGAGCCAGTGCACGTTCGGAGGGCAGCTGGAGAAGCCCGGGGCCTGGAGCAGGGGTTGATTTGTCCCTCAGTAGTGGTCCTCACTGTCCCCAGCTCAGCACTTCGATGGATTCAGGAGGGAGTGAAATGGGAGGAGAGGGCGGGTGTGCATGAGTGTGAGAGAGAGCAGTAGATTTTAAGTCAGTTTCCTTGCTGGAATTAATTCCACACTGAAATATCAAGGCTCGGATTCTATTTCCCAGCACTGACCACCAGGGGCAGTAGACATTATACGTTTACTTGGGAAGGAAAAATAAAACTGTAGAGGACAAAACAAAACAAATAGTTTCCGGTGTACTGCAGAGCCTGGAAACTGAGGACCGGAAGACTTGAAAACAAGAGGAGAGTCCTGCTGTTGGGTCTCAGTTCTGGGGCGCTCACATTATGGTGCCCAGCACCCTCTGCCTGTCACATGTAATGATGTGGGGTGTCACGGGGGCACTGAATCCTGTGGCTCCTATCAGAGGCACATTTCAACGTTTTGAAATGAGCACAACAAATGAGGCAAGGAGTATGGTTTGGATTTTTCTAATATGCCATACCTCATTCTGGAGGCCCCTCACAATGTATGACAGCAATTGTAAGGCTTTGCTTAGCCATTGCCAAAGATGTCATTCTCCACGAAGCGGGGCCCGATAGTCTGTTCCAGTAGGTCCTTGAGAATGATGAGTCCAACAGCACTAAACTCAGGGCTGGCTGGCTCATTTCTTCAAGGCCAACCTGAAAGCTACCTGTATTGAGGATGGGGACTTGCAAATGTCAAGGTCTGAAATACAGAATTGGTGGCCCATTCAGACTAAGTATAAAGTAAGACTCAGGCAACCAGGTGCTTTACTACTCTTCCTTTAATCAACTACCACTTGCTGAGTGCCTACCATGTGCCTACTAGTGACTTTAATATGGCACTGGCCCCCCGGTCATTTGGATGATGGCCAAGAGTTCCTTCCTTCTTTTCCTGTACAGCAGGTCGGGGCATCCAAGCACTTCAAAAACTATACGTGCATGGCTGTGAATACAGATTTCACTCTGAAGGGATCTGGCTGCCAGTTTTTCATGACGAAGGTTTGTGTATTTGGCCTCCTGGCAAAAAAGTGTATTCATCTCAGGCATAATTTTATCATGAAACAAAAATGCTTTCCTTTAAGCAGGGCCTTTCTACCTGTAGCGCGGTACCTGCATGGCTGCTTTAAGGTTCTGGATGACAGAATCAAAGGAACATTTCTCCATGGAGTAAGTCCACAGCAGCCCAAGAATTACATTTCAAGTAGACAGAAGACAGTGAAGGATTGTACCAATTAACACCCGCATATCACCTCGGGGTTCCATTTGATGTATTTGGAGAGTGCCAGGCCAAAACATTTGTGGAAATCCTCTGGAGGAAACAAGGACCATTTTCACTCTCGTACCAAATGAAGGACTGGGCAACTTATCAAGCTCCTACTAACACGGGCTGCTTCTGGCGCCTTCTCATTTGCATACCCAGTGGAGCTCAAACGGCAAATGTGCAGCCAGTTGCCACCTCCTGTCTGCCTCAGTTCAGGGAACTTGGTCCCTCCTCTGCAATTTACAGGTGAACCTGGAGCCTCACGTTGCAGACAAGGGGGAAGGGGGTGTGGACACGAAACACACTGCGTACCACACAGCTTGGAATAACTATACTAATGAATGGTGAAGAGAAAGGGGTCATTAAACCTTCTAAGTCAAGGTTTACAAGGGCATGATGTGTCCATACACACCAGAGCCCATCGAGCTCCCTCTGAGTAGTAGCCACTTCTTGGTAGCCGTGGGTAACGTTCTATCTTTTTAATCACCATTGGCCTCTCTTGTTTTATGATTGATGCGTAACGAACGCTTAGTGCATGCCTGACACCTTATTTGCGAAGTGCCGACTGCTTCTTTCGTTTATCTCTCCGAACAACCTTTGAGGTTATGGTGATGCCTACCTCACGGAGCGGGAGACCGAGGCCAGGCAGGTTGGGTCATTCACTTGGTGTTTCAGGGAATTTGAGCCCAGACAGTCTCACTCCAGCCTGTGCCCTGGATTCCTATCCTGAGCCACCCCGTGGGTCTTTGGATAGAGGTCTGATGAATGAGTGCTCCCCACTGCTCCTGGCCCTGTGGCAGAGGCTGGGAGAGGCCACTGGAATCTCATCTCCTGTGCCTGGGCTTTGACTACAGACAGCCACAGGACTGGTCCACCCTGTATACACAACTGATTCCACTTAAAATTTTCTATACAAATCAACAGGCTGGCTGGGCTTACTGCTCTCTGTACCTTTGACTCACACCCTTCTCTGCTGAACCATCCTTTAAGATCCAGTGGGGGTCCCAGCTCCTCTATGAAGCTGACTCACCAGCCCTCACTAATCTCTGCTCCAAGAAGTTCCCAGCACTCTCCGGGCTTAACCATATTCGGTGTGGCATCCACGGCTGAGGACCACTTCAAGTTTTCATGTGGTGTGACTGATGCCACTTAGTCTCCAGAGACCACCTTATACTCCTCTGTGCCCTTCACAATGCTGGACATACAGCAGGTGCTCAAAAACTGCGTATCTGATTGACTGATTTTTTTTAACAGAAACAGGTAAGAGACCAGGCCAGGATGGATAAGGCAGGGGGTAGATACCAAGCTGTTGGCTTTTCTGGAGCTTGCCTTTTCTTTCATGGCTGAACTTTCCCCATTACCTGACCGAGAGAGAAAAAGGGACCTCAACCACCGCTGCTGGGGAAAGGGCATTGGGTATGGTCAAATATTATCTGCACATTTGCAAGATCAGCCACCACGAAGTGTGGTCACCACTAACTTCGCCTGCAAGGCAAGGACGATGACAACAGACCGAGTCCTGCTGTCCCCCCAGGTCTGGAAGTCTCAGTGACCTAAACAGTAAGTGAGAACGACCTTCTGCAGATGGCCAAGCCAGTCCTCCATAGCTCACGTCTTCTTTTTGTCAAAGGAGAGAGAACTTTAAAAGAAGAAGGCAGAATGAATCGTTAAGACACGAAATCCCAAAGTAAGAGACAGGTGGAACAGCCAACACAGGGAAGTCGGTGGGGGTGGGAGGTGAAAGAGGAGGTGAGGTGAGGGCAGGAGACACATCCACGGGGCGGGGGGCCTGTCCTGGCTGGCCCGCCACGGCATCTTGCACACCTGCACAGATCGCTGAGTCCATGCGTAGGATCCCAAGTCAACCACGGCATCCGGCTCACCTGTCCACTGAGAGAGTGGGAGAGAACAAGGACAGGAGGGGTGAGCAGAGAAGGAGAGAGGACAGTCCCAAGAAACCCAGCCGGCAGCGTGTCCTAGCATCTACTGCTAGTGTTCTTGGCCTCGCACACGGTCCTAAGGAGGAAGCTGGGACCAGAGGCCCATCTCTCGTCTCACGCGAAGGCGTCCGTAAGAAGTCCATAAAGAGATTAAAGGATCACTTTGTAACATTAATTTTTTTATTAAGAAGACAGATATTTTATAGTACTTCTTTTTTTTTCTTTTTTTTTTGTAAAAATGGTATACATGAACCAATACAAAATGCGAATGGGAACATATGGATATGGAGTTTCTTACACTGTAACATTGCCCATGTACACCTTAAAAACAGAACTGGCCTAAAGGGAAAAATAAGACGTCGATGTGACTAAAGAACAAGCTTATTTGGCATCAATTATACATCCTTCATTATTTTATATTCCTTTAAAAAACACAAAAAACAAGTTTGTTCTTTCTTCACTCCAAAAAAAGTGATCAACCTGTACAAAGTAATACTCAACAATACATTTCAAACAGTGCACTGTATACTTAAGAAAAAAATACATAAACCAATATACAACTAAAATCCATAATTTCCTGTTTTTGCTTCGTTTTATTATTATTTTTTTTCCAATGTGTGGGGCCTACACTTTGCAATCTACCTGAGACGGAAAACACCAATCAAAAACACATGAACCTGAGACATGTCGACATTGTAAGCCATAAAGTTACATCAGGAACACTGCACTACTGTACACTTTTCAGAACAGAAAGATGGGACGTCCCAAAAATGAGATGCCAATTCCGTGAGCCATGGTGGTTTTTTGTTTTTTGTTTTTTCTAAAAAGAACAACTGAAAAAAACCTTTCGACAACATGCTAAGTGGTTCTCACCCTTTGATATGGTTATACTATGGTCGGAATGGTGCCAAGGGCTCAAACAGAGCTGCACGTTATAAAATTCATCGAAAAAGGGATGTTCGGTTGTGGCTTTTTGTCTTGGTTAAGTGCCTAGGGATAGGAGAGGGGTAAACAAAATGCTGCTCGATAATGGATTTTCTTTTACATACCAGTCCGTTCCCAAAAGGCCCCCATATTGCAATGGTTCTATCAAAGGTGAAAATAAAGACAAGAAAAATAAACACGCTTTCAAATAACAAAGAGTTGACACTTTTTTCTCCTTAAATAAATCAGCATAAGTTTTCCACATAATGTAACAATAGTAAAAATGCACCTTGCAAAATCCAAAATTACTCACTGAAAATGTTATATAATATATATTTATATATATATATATATAGATCTATCTTTTTTGATGCCATCTTTCCATAAGGACTGTTATCTGGAGTCAGGAGCCTTACCAAAACATATGGTAAGAGTTTAGTTTTTGTCCTTCAGGACTACTTCTAGATTTCCTAGACGTTTCAGTGAAAATCCCCACATTTCTTTTAAAAAAACGTAAATGGTAACGTGACTCCTCTACCTTTTCCCGAGGCTCCCCATCTAAGACATGTCCAAGGTGACTTATTTTAGTAGCTGTGCGCTATGGCTGCCATCATGCGAGGATCAGTAATTTTTTGGCAGATGGTTCTTAAGGCTGAGGAAAGAGGCCAAGGCTAGTGTATGAAAGGTAAAAAGATAAAAACACTCACATTTGAGTTTTGATTAAGTAACTGAAAATCCCTACATGCTGTTTTTCCACCTCTGCTCTGACCTTTCGAGAACTGATATCGACAGCAGACCAGTGTGAGAACAATACCGGCCCTTCTTTCCTACCCTCCTGCCTTTGTCAAGCCAAATCTGAAGGAATGAAAGTTTCACACGGATTCGAGTTGGAAACCCCAGCATGACGAATATCTGTAATATACAGTACATGCAGGCCACATCCTACTGCCTTCCTAACTAAGCACAAAGGAAAAAGAAAAAACCCTGTCCCATTCAGTCATTCGCACAACACACAGACTCGCTTTTTCCTACAAATTAGTGAGAAGTAAGGCCGATTGGGAAAGGTGGATGGAATCATTTGGAACAGAAGTAACCAGAGCAGAACTGTCTTTCCCCCCCTCCCTACTTCCCCTCCTGGGGCAACTCAAATTTGTCCACTTATATAAAAGGAACAGACCTCACCCCGTCAGGTCTGTTTAGGGCATTGAAAAAGGAGGAGTCCTTTCCGCCCCAAACCTTTCTGGACAGCGTGGGGTATCTCTACTGAGCCGTCTACAGATACAGAATTAAAGACAGATTCAATCTCATTGTGACACACCTCACTTGCAGATAACCCTGTACAGTAATGTAGTTCCACAGCAAACAGAACATTTTCTGAATCACAGTCTAATTTTCTAGTCTTCACTGCTCTAAGTATTTGAAACATGGGCAGCAGCAAAGAGTTTTCATTGTTTGTTCACCCAAATCTTTACGACAACAGAGAAGAATGCATTTATGGATACACTAAATTCTGAACTATGAAATCTAAACTGTGCTGGTTCTCCTTTTATGAAACTGAATTTTGAACAGAAAGCAGTTACCTCAAAAATAAACAAAAGAAAGTAAAAACAAGAACAAAAAAGGGGACGAAAAGAGTCTAAGGAATCCCAGCAGGCAAATTCCAAAATGGGAGATTTTGGAAAAAAAAATCCAAAATGGGGGGAAAGGTGGGGGAATAAATGCACACAAAGGGGGAAAAAAAAGGAACTCAACAAACAAAAAACAAGGCACAGAATTTTCTGCAATCTACGGAAACTAAATCCAAGTATCCAAGTTTGACTTGGTAGGAAGAAATAAAAATTAAACAAACAAATGAACAAAAAAGAGGTGTCAAACAGCAGAGTGTACTTTTCAAAGAACATTTTTTTTTACACAGCAAATCCCAAGCCTTCCCAGTCTCGCACCTTTCCACCCATTCATAAAAAAACACACGAATTTCTCGCAAGATCCAATATCACTGTCTCTTTATCATCTAAATAGGGCCAGTTGGACACCTCATTGAAACAAAAAGGCTGATCTAGATGAAGTACTCTTTCTTTTCTTCAGAGTTGTTCTGTCCTCCTTCTGCATTGATTATAGCTGTGTCTGCGTCTGCTGCGTCATCGGCTCCTTTGGCTTCATGAGTGAAGTATGTACCTGAAAGATGAAGGGGTAAAGCACCGTGACTGTCTGATGGCCTCTGTGTAAAGTGGCACAGAGATGGCAACTTGCTTTATGGCCATCATCAGCCGAAGTGGTGTGCAGGCAGCAGAGGGGAAAAAACAATTGGAAGAAGAGAGCGAGGTGGGTGAGACAAATGGGGATCCGGGGGTTCCAAAGGCACCACTCCAACTGAACCGCTGCGATATAATTCAGCAAATGAGACATTAGAGCAGTGATGATGACCAGAGGATGTCAGCAGAAGAACACGTGAGTGGGAGCTAAAAATGCAGAAAGCTGGAGAGCTGCTGACTAACGTATCAACAGTAAACACCAAGGACCAGTGACCAGCTATGTGCACGGACGTGGTTAAAGACCAAAGCAAGGAAGAGCAATTAGCCAATAAATGAATTAGGGCCCTGATGATCCTTCTACTGTCATCTCAAATCGTTTATATGAACCACAGTCTCCTGGTTTCATCAATCATTATTGCCTATCCATAGTTGAGAATGTGCTTGCACTCGCACAAGTGTGTTTGATTTTCCTGTCTTCAGAGTGAGGTTCCAGATTGAGAAATAATTTGCATTATAATGGCTGGAATCAAGGCTTGGGGTCTATCTTAATGAACGAGTGATTCTCTATCATTGTGTAACACTAGCCCGGACCCAGATTCATGGATTTGCTAATTGGCACAGCCACTTTGTAATGACAGTAGACAGAACGTTACAAAGTTGGTAACACTCTTATCAGCAAATCCCAACAGTTTACACAGAGAAAGACAAGGACTGCACCTCAGTATGGTATATAGATAAAACTTATACTGCCTGCCATAATCAAATAAGCCTCCTCCCGTTATATACTATATTCCCGAAGAGTCTTCAATTTTAAATGGCCGAGACATTTGCTATATTTTCAGGTTTCCAAAGTGACAAATCTGAGAAAGCAAGCGGTCAAATGCTTCCCTCCTGTATCCTTTTTCCTTCTGTAGAGTGACTCACATGCTCTCTTCCCCTGGTCTCCTGCAGCTACTGCTCAGACTCTGCCCTGCTCTCTGTCCTCACTTCCTGTGTCTATCAAGCTAAATAAACATGAGAGGCCAAACAGATCGCCTCCTGAGTATGCGCAGAGGGTGAAGGACCGACAGCTCTGAGCATCCCAAACTGTTTTATGCTTGAGACGTGCACTTCATATCCTAAAGGTGGTTGTCAAGTACCTTGGACCTCCAATGCTGTGCTTAAGGGACCTTCTCCCAAACCCAAGTTCAACAATCAAGCAGTATGCAAACGCCTAGAAAACTCTGCAAGCTCATTGCATAGTGCTTGAGAAAAATAACTGAGAAAGACAAGGGCTGACAAAGAAAAGGAAGAATAAATTACGAAGAGGGGAGAAGAGGATTGAGCAGCATGGGGCAGAGAGGAGGAGCACTGGAAAAGATGATTGCCCATCCAGACTGCACAGTTGATAAGTGTGATGATTAATGGCAATTTAAATCAATTGCACTGATAATTTTAAAAATACATATTTATGTGGCTTTTAAGGCAAAAGATTTTCTTTACCTGGGCACATCAAACCAAGGAAGTATTTTAGCCATTATGACAGTTTACTCAGAGTTTGAGTCAGGGAACAGGGATGGTCCCCTGCTTCCCAGAAAAACAGCAGGCTATGGGGATGCTTTTTCCATGTTTATCACTTGGGGGTTCACGCCACACCTTGCACACCAGCCCCTAAGTGATCATTTCTACTCTGTCCCCAATTACAGATGACAGAATAACAACTCTATAAAGCTTACTATTTAGAGAAAATCCAAATCAAGGACGGCTACTCATCAACTCCCCAAGTCCCAATCAGCAGTTCTAAGATTTCTGGGTTTTTTTCCTCTTCCAGTTTCAGGAAGCAGATAGGGTGTGTGGCCACGTAAACCAAACCGCCTATCAAGGACAGCCTTGTAAAGTCCCCGGATGTGGGGGCTGTGGTGACACGTCGCTCCTGCCTGTCAAGGCACCTCGCTTACCTTTATGTCTGGCAAAATAGCGCCCCAGAATGATGAGCAAGCACAGCATGGCGAACACCACCACCGCCACGACGCCGCCGATCACGGCGTGATCCACCGCTCTTATAGAGCCTTCTTCACCTGCTCGGGAATCTGTTGAAATCAGAAAAGGAATAGGGATGTAGAGCTTATTACAAGACACCAGAAGCCCCGGTGACACTGCCTCCAGGGTCAGAAGGTCACCTTCTTTTTTAATGGAGGAGTCAGAGAGAACAATCGAGATGGATCAAGTTACACTGAAGGGACAGACTGACCTGTCCAGTGCTGAATTGATCTGTTCTCTCCACAAGGCAATTTCATTATAAGCAGCAGAGGAGCGCTAATGCATGTGGAACAAGCTTAGGGAGCCAGGGAGGGAAGAAATAGAGTCTGTGTGGTCCTGACCTAGTGTTCTCGTTCGTTCTATCTGTATCCAGTTGCAGATCCTAATTAAGGAGGCCGACCTAACTATGTAAGGGCACCCTGAATGGCACCGTTAGGTAACAACAGAAACTGTGGAAGGAAGGATAGAGCATCTTTCTACGGGTGCCCGATGACTTATTCCCTGAAAGGTGTATGCGTAGGAAAAGTAAGAAGCTCAGAAGCCACAGCTGCCTAGACATAAAACAAGGATTATAAGACTAAAGACAAGTGACAGGCTTGCTACATTTAGGATGTATGAGGGAGTGAGCCTCAATTTAAAACCTAAAAACCTATTTCAAAAAAGACAGCAAGGAATAATTGTCCATTGTCACAGGCGGGTTTTATTTTATTTATTTAACACCTCACAATGCAATTAATTTTCCTTTATAAGCATCACTCCCTCGGGATGTCTTCTTCCGACTGAGGAACGACACGTTTGGCTGGAGAACAACTCCAAAATGAACCCAGAATGAGCTATGGTGATGCAGAATGGATGTACGGCAGCGTAAACAATTTTAATTTAGGAATGTGGCTACATCACCCCTTGCTGAAATCTAATGGCATCTGAGATTTATAATGTAGTAAAAAACAATTATTCTCCCGTTGATTAATACATTAACATTTTGGAGTGGAAGCTAAAGCATTGTCTTTTTTTTTTATTGAGTCAAGTACGACACCTCCATTAAAATGATTTACTAGCTGTACCTTACAATTTAAGCACAGCAGCAACAGAAACGGTAAAAATCTTTTAACTTTACATGATTTGTGAAGTCATATGTGAAGGATTTACCATTTAAATCTTTCAGTACAAGAAGCACATGGCCTATAAATCTGTCCCCCTTGCAGTCGCTGGACGCCTAAGAGAAATGCATTTCACCAGGAAGACTGAGAGTGCAAATTCAAGTCAATTTTTAAGAAAGATTTATCTCTGTCTCTCTCCAAAGAACAGAGCAAATCTCTGAAGCCTCCACCTCTAATAATATTTGAAGTTTATCGATCAAGTGTACGGATCCGTGACAGCTAAAGGTAATGGTGCTCTTTTGAGCCGAAACCTGATACAACGCTTTCAGCAGGAGGGCATGATTTACACTTTCTATCGATATTTCCAATTCTGCTCTGAGATTAAGCACTGAAGGATGTGGGGAAATAACTCGTGACTGAGGGTACTACGAAAAGTACTTTAATTAAAAGAGTTTAAATTAAAAAATGGAGTATTTAAAGTGTTTCATTAAGTTATCTTTGAACGGACTACACAAAACCCCCAAACCCAAACCCAAACAGAAATGCCAAACCGGAGGCAGCAGCAGGTCGCCCAGGACAACAGGATGATGGGAGTTTAATTGGAGAAGGGCGCTGGGTTGGAGGCAGAGCGCACTGCAGCCAATTAGCCCGCGCCATGACGGGCGGGCCCCTCCAGCGACGTGTCTAATGAGCTCAACTGGAAACGTGGGGGAGAGGAACATCCCTCCTCGGCCAAAAGTGTTGCCGACTGCGGATGCTACGGCCTCCGTTGTCTGGAGAGTCATTTCAGCAAGGCAGGACTTGGCTGTGGAAACTTTCTTTTAGAGGCAATAGAACTTTGAAGGGGAACGCTCCCCTTGGGGAGCCACTGGACACGGGGTGTCTGCTGGAGGACAGTGCTTTACACACTGGTGACGCTCACCCCAACTGCTCAAAGTCAAAATTGCTCACAGGAAACAAAAGTAGCCGCAAAAGCCAGCAAGTTGCATCCTCCTGAGGGAGCTGTCAAAATGGGGGAATCTTGTGGGAATGAGAATTAACTCATCTCCAATTGCCATGAGCTTCAGATCTATTAAAACGTATGTGTCTTTCAGCAAACTCCGTATGTCTTAAAATTGGGTGAGGAAAACAAGTGATAGTAGACATTGAGGAGAGGGCAAAGTTACATGCAAGAAGTGAAGAGAGGTCCCCTTCTGGGAAGAGAACAGAGAGAAGCTTTGAGAAGCTGTCCCAGGCACAGCCCTAACCCATGGGGGAAGGCATTCTCCCGTCCACTTTAAAAGACTGCTTCCTCCATGCCTAGGCACAGGAACATTCTAGAAGACTAAGGCAAGAGAGACACAGAGAGAGAGACACACACTCTGACAAAAATAAACTGAAAACCTTTCCCAAAAAACCCCCAAAGCAACAACAAAAACAAACCCCCTCACGGGGCATGTATCGGTGGGATTAATTTCTCGAGCCAATATTATCCATTTGACCTTTGCTCCCCATGAACACAAACGCTAAATATGCTCAGTGCGGCTATGTTTTCCCTGCACTTAGCCCAAATTAAATACTTAGGTTCTAGTTATCTTCCCCACCCTCAAGGACATACATATTTTACGGATACTTATTTATAAAGGTAATCTCTCCAGCTATCTTCGGATACTCACTTCGATCAGAAAGTTTACTACCATCAGTTAATCACTGAGACATTTTGCTGCCTTCAATTACTGCAGACGGACACAGAGGTAACTGATGTTTAATTTACAGGGAACACTGCTGGCTATGAGCTCCTCACCGCCTCTCGCCAGCCCCACTCCCACCTCCTGGGTCTACTGTGGGAGGTATTAATAGAGCTGCGCATTTGCTCAGTGTCCCTGTCCTGGCTTGGCCTGCCCTGTGAGGAGCAGAGCTGTTTTCAGACTCAGCTCCCTCCTTCCTTTTGTTTCTACCGGTGAGGTGGGGTGAGGTGGGCGGGTGGCAGAGTGTTTGTAGTGCTACTGACTGGCTGGAGGCAGCTGGGGAATGGGGTGAAAGCTGGTTACCTGGTACCAGGTAAGAAGGAACTGCCTGCACCTGTGGGCTGGTGCCTCGCTCGTGGTATGAAGCAACAGCACGAGATGCTACACAGAGAGGCACTGGGCTGTAAGAGTCGGATGATAACTAGAAATAGAAGAAAATATCGGCCGTGAAAAGGAGCAAGGCTCCGACAAAGTCCATGGGTTGTCTGACCTTTCCTGTTCCACTCACAAGGCAAGAACTTGGACCGGTGTCTTTAGAAATTGTTTGTAAGCAGAAAGGCTATAGCTTTCATCATCAGCCAAAGACCTTGCTCCTTTTAGGGTGCAGACCCTTTCATTCAGGTCCCGTGAAGTGCTGGCTTTCCCGGGGTCATCCATCCTCTTTAGATTTCTGGCCCACTTTCTTTTCTTTTTTTTTTTTTTTTGGAGACAGAGTCTCACTTTGTTGCCCTGGCTAGAGTGAGTGCCATGGCGTCAGCCTAGCTCACAGCAACCTGAGACTCCTGGGCTCAAGCGATCCTACTGCCTCAGCCTCCCGAGTAGCTGGGACTACAGGCATGCGCCACCATGCCCGGCTAATTTTTTCTATATATATTTTTAGCTGTCCAATTCATTTCTTTCTATTTTTAGTAGAGATGGGGTCTCGCTCTTGCTCAGGCTGGTCTCGAACTCCTGAGCTCAAACAATCCACCGGCCTCGGCCTCCCAGAGTGCTAGGATTACAGGCGTGAGCCACCGAGCCCGGCCCCTGGCCCACTTTCTGAGTCAGGCAGAGAAGGAAACCAGAGGCAAATTCTTTAGCAGCCCCTAGCTTCTCAATGGAAAATAAATGAGGGAGTGGAAGGCACTTACAAACATGTCTTCATCTTGGTTTAGATGGATTTTGGACATCTCTTGGTTTAGAAAGTCATGTTGTCTTGTTCCTTAAGAGGTTACAAGTGTTCTTTTTACTTAGTAACAGGTGTAAGAGTGTTTCTATTCTGGGACTATGCTCTGCCCTCATCACCATGAAAAGTAAAGCCATGTTTTTGCTTGCTGTGTGGTTATAGCATAAAGGTTACTCCAGCCTCAAGGAAGCATGCATGCATAGCATAGTCCAACTGGAGTTAAGACTCTCGCTCAAATCATTTTGCATGTGACCTCAAGTGAATGAGGGAGGCCTACACGCTGAGTAATTCTGACTTGCAGATCACAACTGTTGATGCTGGGAGGTGTTCATGGCAGCTCGCAGTTGTGGTACAACCCCTACTACCTGTCCTGTCCCATCCTGCACCCACTTCTATGGCTGGTAAATCGGGATCTGTTTAGTATTCGTGAGTTAGATTTTCTTTCGGCAAAAAGCTGAAACAACTTGGCTGCAGGTGAAAGTTTACAAACTGTTTGCGGAATGTTAAGTTGGCTAACGACTGTTTGGGTCATAGCTTCAACCCCCTGGGCTGGCTTTAGTATCTTAGAAATTTTAGGACAAAAAAATCTCAAGGAAACTCCCACGAGTGATGCCCCAAACTACTAAGATTGGGTCTAGTTGACCTGGCCCAATCCATCCATCATGGGCAATGTGAAAGCTGGGAGTTCTAAAGGCAGTAGCTCCCCAGGGCCTAACGAGAAAGGAGACTGCTAATGGAACTTTGGTCTCCTGCCCCCTCCCTGTAGGGGACTCCTCTCTATTTGCTTTCTCTCCACAAATCACTTGCCAGAGTCACCCCAAAGGCAGTGATGCGGCAGCCATGCTGCCTCCACTAGACAGGGCTCTGCACAAGATCGTGGTTTCTATAGCTACTTTACCACCTGGCATGGGACGCATCACATAAACTGCCATGCGAATAATCATGGATTTGTGATAAGCCTAGAAGGCTCTGCTGCCAAAGCAGGGATCCGTGGATAACCAGGGAATGGCCAGTACATCCTAAATGAGCTCCAGGCAAATAGGGACTTTGGCAGAGGGACTCCCTGAGGAGAACCCTCACGGCAACTGCAGCCTGCCCACCCTGAAGACCAGGGATGCACGGAATCCAAGGTCAGTTTTTTTTTTTTTTTTTTTTGCCAAAAGGACATCAAGCTTTCTACTCTGAGGAAGTGAAGTGTGATACAGTATAAAGCATGCAGCCCAGGGCAAGACAGCCACATCGCATTGGCTCACACTCACATTCCAAACACCCCCGGTTCAGGCTTTAAGGCACATTTAGCAACTTGGAGAGAGCTACACACTCCCCTCAAATGCACCTATTTACTCTTTTCATAGGTTATAAACTACATTAGGTCTCATCTTAAAACTTAACATTTAAAATATGGGAAGCTTCTAATGATATTAGAAGTCCTCGCACTTCTATTTATCGGATGATTCAGATGCTCAACCTTCTCCGCTTCCCCCAACCGTGGATGACTGGAGAGAAAGTTAGAACTGTTGGTTGACTTTTAGCAATAGTTCTGTCACTTGGTTCAGTTTTAGTCTCTTTCCTGGGCTGAGGTCTTGCTGGACAAGTCAGTTTAATTAAAAACTCTTAGAATTGGTGTTTATAATGGAAACGCTGCCTCCAGCTTCCTAGGGTTGTGGGATCAGTCTATCCCAGAAAAAGCTTAGTAACTATGATATCATTTGCTATTTCTTGCTAGGAAGAAAGAAAACATCTGGTAGTGGATTTTCCAAATTTGAAGCAAAACCATAATCTGACCTCAAAAACAAATGAACAAACAAAAAACAAAGAAACCCTAAACCCAAACCTACACACAAGAAAACCTGCCACCATCTGAAAAATGTAGCTACTCATTCTCATCACCTAGTGTAGCTCCCATCTATGGCAACAAAAATAAGTGTGCATTTTAAAAACCACAACTTTATTACTGAAGGGGAACAAACTGAATGGCATGCGCTGACAAAATGCCACATTATTTGCTAATCCTAATATGTTATTCTTCTTTAAGATTTGCTTTTCTCAGCACCAATTCAATTATAGATGCTACAAATCCTTCTGACATTTAATTCCCTCTTGTCAGAGAGTAGTAAATGTATACAGTACATGCACAGCTTTCCCATTAAGATGTTAATATATATTGGAGCAGACTAGCCTCTACGCAGCATAACCTTTCTTTTCTGTCTTAGAAAGTGGAAGAGAAGGAATAAACATACAGCAACAAAATCAAGAAGATTCCCATATAGCATTCCAGGCGTCTAGTCATCAGCTGCATTCAATTCTAGCGACATAGCTGCAGCTATACTAACATGTCAAAGGCACTATATTAAGCTACTTGAAAGAAAACTGCAGTGATCATCCTCCTCGTGCCACTTGGAGTTCAGTATGTGCTCATTTAAATTAGAAGTCCTGTACACAGATTTTTGGCTGTACATTGTCAGTACTCAGTAACCAGGACTCAGGGCTCTCTTAGACTGTTACTGCCTGCACTGCTGTCTGGGAATAGGCCTGAAGAGGGGATGAGGCAGGAGCTCACCCCTTGCATGGCCCACTGGAGATGCACTGGACTTGCCTTCAGATCTGGGATGGACGTTGAGCTTCATCACTTTCTCTGTGACTCCAGGCAGGTCAATCAGGCCCTGTGAGCCATCGAGTACAATTATATACTTCACAGGGTCGCTTTGAGAGGCCACTGTGATGCTGAAAATGAAAGTGCCTATCTGGCTTAGGCTTTGGAGTATCACAGGGACTCAATAAGTGTTTGCCAAATTTAAATCTGCTATATTAAAGCCTAAGGAGGGCCTTATTCCAGTTCTCATCACCAACCCAAGGCAAATAATGATCAATTCTTTGGGGATAAGTGTTGTACTGCATACTCAAAGTGAGACACCCAATAAATGCTTACTGAATTGAAATCACCGAGTTCTTTCTTTTCATTTATACAGAATTGACACACAGTGTAACTAATGGCCTGGCTGTCGTCTATGGAGGTCAAGGCCATGGGCCTGGCAGCTGAAGGCCATCTAGTTCAAGTTATGATTCAGCTACAACATTTGAGTATCAGGATATTAAATGCTGTTGTGAGCTAAATATGAGAACAAGTGTTTAGTTTTTTTTTTAAATGTTGATTTTTCTCCCCTCTCAAGTTACTTGATTTAGTTAATTTAATATACAGTGGAAATGACTAGATGCAAGTCCTCCCAAGGCATTTAGCGTCAACAGAGAGAGCAAAAGCCATAGTTATGAGTCCCCTCTACTCATCTCGTGATAGTATGGGTTTAGAAGTGTGATCACCCTTTCCATTTTAAGCAACACGAAGGCACTGAGGACGACACCAGAGTTTTCCTTGAAGGAGTATACACCTGATGAAGAGGACAGAGTTGTCAAGTATTTCCAGACATAGATTTCCTACTAGAATCTCTCTCTGGAGAAAGATGCTTCAGTGGACCTCAGGCATTGGGGGTGAGGAGGATGGATTAATGAATATGGTGAAGTCACCCCAAAGCAGTGTCCAACCTGTAGAACTGGAATTCACACTTTGCACTGTGGCCTGCCAACTTTTTTAGTTTGGAGGAAAGGTTCCTATTTGATGGTCTCCTTCCTCCCCACGGTGGAAACAGGAGCATGTTGGATTATGGGAAAGATCAGAAGTAGGACGAAGTTCAAACTCACATCGTGGGGAAAGTCAGACAAGCTGACGTGGGCCCAATATGATTTTTTCAGTTTACTGCCTTGTACTAAATTGAATTTTAAAAGAAGGGGATTTACATGGTTTGACCTTTTCCAACCCATCACTTTTTCATGGCATTTAGGACTATCTCAGTGGGAAACCCAGCCCATAATTTAGGGGAAATCACTGGGACAATGGTACCGAAGTCCTGAAGAAGAGTTCAGGTGTTCTTTGAAGGAGAAAAACACTGGAAAAGGTCTTTCCAGGTTAGTCAGTGCATTGCCCTGTACCTGACGGGCCACAGAGATAGTGACTTTTCCTCTCCATTCCCTGGTGCACACACTGAACTGAAGCCCCAGGGAAAAGACAGCTGTGGATTTCACAGGGGGAAGGAATGGCCACTCCAAGCCAAAGTCCTCTATTTCCTCTAGAGGCGGGAACACCCAGGTTCAAATTGTGACTGTCTCTTAGGTGAATCACTTAAACCCCTTAGGCTCCAGTTTTCTCATTTATAAATGGAGACTAACAAGCATTCCTTAACAATCTAGCAGGGTTTTCCCAAAAATCTTCGCATGGCTGGCTCATTCTCATCCTTTGGGTCTTCCTGTCCCAGCGGCCTTCCCTGGTGAGCTTTTCTAAACCAGCCTCCACCTCCCCCCGGCCCCAGTCTCTCACTTTCACTTAAACCAGTTTGATTTTTTCACAGCAGTTGGCACTGTCCAAAATTAACTTGTGTTTCAAGTCTGTCTCCCCGACAAACACATCGCCCCCCGGGAGCGAAAGCCCACAGCAGCTCCGGCTCCCACCCGGCCTTGCTCACTGCTGCATCCCTGGTGCCCAGCCCGGAGCCCAGCACAAGCTCAAAATAATTTTGTTGGATGAATAATGAGAGATATTCATTATCCAATGAGATAATATGCGTGCAAGAGCTTTGTAAGCTATAAAGTACAATACGGATACAACCTAAATCACGCCACACCTTTAGGTTAATGGGCCATACCTTAAATGGATCTATATAGCCTACCTGGCTTTTAATGTTTTCCTTATTATCATTATTGTCAGTCTACCAAAAGAATGAAATAGCCTGTATACCAAATCTATGCGGGGGTCGGTGAGGAAAGAGTTTTTGCTTAATGTTACGGCTACTGACAGCTTCTCACACACATTTCAAGCAAGTTCAGCCAGGACTTTACATTCTCAGTAACCAGATGGCTGTATAATTCACTCCAGGACTGATAATCTGGATTGAAGGGCCTTTAAGTGCTTCCGTTATCTAAATTTAGACTATACACTGAGGCCGTGTCTCTTGTGTAATCCACTTAGGGGACTGTAGTTGGTTCACCTAGATTCTTCCTTGCCATTTAGGCAAGGGTTATCAAAGCCATTTAGAATTTGGCCTCTACCCACACTTTTTTGTGCGTTGTGAAGGAGATGTTGTAGGGTTTTTCCAGATTATCTTCTCGTTTGTAGGGCAAGAGTTGAAGATATGTTCTGGGGAATCATGACAGCTCTGGAAATTCTAGTCCGTGACTTTGCTTCAAAAACAGAAGACTGACGGGTTGCTTGGATTGTTCCGGAGGGCCATTTTCTGCCATACTGTGTATTTGCCACCTCACTCCACTATACAGGTCCCCAAGGTCCTTCTGCTGCTGGAGAGAGGGAGGCAGTTGGAGACATTTTTAAAAAGTTTTAAAATAAAATAGAAGGATAAATATGCTTAAAGCTATTCTATTCCACATGGGTGGCAATAACCACCAGCTGTCACTGGGAAATGGCAGATGTAATTGATAAAACAATTCAAAACTCTTGTGGATCCATCATCAATAAAGTTAACACCCAAAAAGTAGATGAAAAGGTTCAAAGTCGAACTGGGTAAGCTCCCCAGGCCTGCCAATAATTAAATCAGTGAACTACATGAAAGCATAATTTTTTTATGCAGATTAAAGAGGAGGATCAGCTGGGCGACTTGCTTTGCTGGGTGAGGATGGAGCACCATATGTTGCTTATGAAACTGTCATTAACTGAGGTGGCGCTGGTGAAAGGGGGAAGTGGGAATGAGGGGGGAAGGTCAAAGGCAGACCATCATTATTTGGAAGGGAATTCACTATAGAACATTTACCCACAATAAAGAAAGGATGAAGTTTCTACCCTGGCACAGGAGGGAATGGATGATAATGTTATTCATTACCACAGTTTAGCATTAAATGTGCAACACCTACTCTAATTTATTGATGGACTGTTTAAGACGGGTGTTAACCTGTTTGTCTTGTATTATAATTGAATTCAGTCTCTAGGCTACAGAATTTGAGAAGTTCATCCTTTCTCAATCAATACGCTCCCCTTCAGTGACCCATTTCAAGACAGCTTCATAAAAAATAATGTATTTTGTTTTAATAAATTTAAACACTATGACAGCTGCTCAATTTTTATTGGTTGTTTTTTTTTTCCCCCTTTAGATGTCTCTTTGCTGCCGAGTGAAGCCAAGCTCGCAATCAATAGTAATTGATTAATCAGCATCCCCTTTGAACAAAGGTGCTAATCAGTTTTTGATTGGTTCATCAAACCAGATGCAAAGGCAGCCCAGCCCCAGCCTGATAGTTCATCAGTGTTCTACATGACTTACAGCTCCTGAGCAATATATGACTGCAGTGTTCCTGGAGGGACTGGGGGAGGGGGCATCGTAATTATTAATTTAACTGAATTATTATGAACACAAACAGTTGTTGGTTTATTGCTCCTGACTTGGGTGATTGATAGAACTGTGGCAGGGACCCATCTGACATAGTGCAGTGCTGAGATCTGGAGTACTCCTAATTGATGATGCTGGTGGCAGGGGTGGGTGGCTGATTTAGTCGCATTTTCCTAAAGAGGACAAAGATTACTTTGGCATATCTGAGTGATACTTGCCTGGCTAATATGCCAAGAGGAACCAGGGTCAACCCAACCCAACCCAACCCACGATCCTTGAGAAGATTCAATGGCCAGGGCCACTGTGTCAGAGAGTTATTTTATTTAGAGTCAGTATCAGAACTGAGACTGTCTACCACTAGGATACCCAACAGAAATTGCTTATTTCCAGCATTACATTTTAAGCAGGGAGAAGGACTTATCCACCCACGAATAAGAGGCAAAAATGAAACACTCCCCTGATGGGCTGGCTATCTTTCTAATCTTCTATTTATTTATCTAAATTCATTGATTTGGAAATTTATTCATTCATCCAACAAGTGTCAACTGGGTGCTGGCACATGGCAGGTGTACAGCAGTGAGCAAAACCAATGTGGCCTCCTGGAGCTTCTATGCTAGAAAAATCCAACAGCTAAATTCAAACTGGGACAGGCTACCTAGCAGAAAGTGACAGTATCCCTGAGGTTTGACAGAGGCGCACAGTAGGTGATAAATCTATGGCATCCTGAACAACTGGGCAGTACTACCTTATTTTCTCACTTAACACTTATAGTTAAGAACAGCACCTCAACCACCAACTATTCCTGGGAGCTTCCGTGAAAATTCTCCAGGAAGGGGCAGTATGGAACTTTTTTTTCCAGTGGGCTTCAGTTAAAACTCTACAGTCCTGTGGTTTAGTTTCTCTATTGCAATGACAAGGAGGGGGACTTGGTTACTGATTTATTAAGTGACTGATGGAAATGTTTAAGAAGCTGTGTGTAGCTGGTTGGCAGTGAAGTCCCACAATATCACAGGAGCTCATAAAACTGTTTAGCTCTGATCACTTTAAATCTTCTCCCTCCCTCCCTTTTAGGATATGCTTCTTATTCTGGATTAGTAACACCTAAATCCTGGAATCAAGCATGAAACCTACTTTTGCAAGAGCTCAGTGTGCTGTGAAAAGGGTCTGAGGTGGATAATTAGTTTACATCATGGTGTGTGACAAAACAATCGCCCCTCTTCCTCCCTGCCCTTCCCCACCCCCTACTTCTAAGACAACTATAACACGGCTTTTCTAGTCTATTCCACGAAAGTAGACAGTCCATATGAGTTGTTTGTTTTTTTTTTAAAAGATCTTGTCACATAATCCAACATCCATAAACTGCTTCCTAATATAACAAAATTTCTCCTGACCCATTATATATCTGGGATGTAAACATTATTTTAAGCCATTGAGCACAAGAGTGGCTTTAGTTCAATCCCAAAGGTAACTTGACCTCTACTGCATTAAGAGCATTGGCCCCAATCTGAAATACAAATATTACCACTACAGGGAAGAAAGGTGGGTGGGTGAGTGGGGAGGAAGAAAGTGCTGATAAAAATTTGTTTTTTGTTAGTCTCAAAATCCACACTTGCTAATGGATTGCTCAGCAAACCAGATGGCCATTTGGTAGAAGTGGACGGAGCACCCACAGGTTGGACACCGCAGTGCCTTACCTAATGACTAGCCCTTACCTGAGAGGTCCTCACTGTCCAGTTCTTCTGCGGAATTGGGCAACTGAGTAAGGCCTTACAAGTAAAAACAAATCGTTTTTCTTTTCATTCCTCGAGGGACATAAACAAAACACTTAAGAACTGAGGATGAATTTCTTAAAAAACATGAGCCAAATCTCTTGCTATCTCTCTCTACTTTTGGATAGCTTGAATGTATTAATCCGTAAGTACATTTCTTCAATTATGTAATTTTGTTATTAATACTCAATCGAGGCAGAAAGATTCCTCAGTCTCCACTGTTCAAAGTACATGAAACATGAAGGTGAATGCTTAAAATCACTCATTCATAACGGCATGCAAAAAGAAAAAAAATCAATAAAGCCTGATTGTTAGCTGTTGATGCTCTGATGTATCTCTTAAATACAAATGTATTTAGATGTTACATACTGATGTATGTACATTTTAGTTCACATTTTACTGTAAATTGAAATCCTTTGCCAATACGACAAACACAGTTCATTATCAATTTATGATGATCTTGGACCACGTATTTCAAAATGGTACAGCATCTGCTAACTGCAGATTACAGGTTATGCTTTCATCAGAAAATATGATTCACAAAATGATTTTTTAAAAAGGAGAATTTCATAAATCAATGATATTCCTGAAAAAGAAAACCCTCAAAGCTGAAAAAGCAGTTAGGCCAGGAGGTAATCAAGAGGGAACTTGAAATGCCTATATCCGAGTCAACCCCAATGCTGGCAGCTGAGGCGGTTCTCAGCTAGCTCCGATTTGAATTAAAGCGGTGAAGAGGGAAGTAGATAAACAATGGGAGGCTCAGGCAGGAGATGGCTTCCATTTCCTCATGCTTTATTTTCGGGCCGACTCTTCAATGATGTTTATTAAACCACACAAAATGTTGTTAAGACAGTCAAGGCAGCCCTTACTTGTTCTTTGTCATTCTGCTCGAGGTCCTAGGTGACTGTGCCAAGTCCTCTAATTCACGAAACCTCTCTAATGAAATTTGTCACTTTTGAAGTTGTTTGTGGACCTATTCAACAGCAAAGTCTTTGAAGACAGAGGCAAGTGTTGTTTATTTTTATGTCTTCCCTCCTCCAACAGCCATGTACAAAGTATATTCTCAGAAGGTATTTGCTGAATTAACGATTTGGGATTAATGCTCAAACAGAGCCAATAGCAACCAAAACGAATGCTCTGGAAACAAGTAATGTCAAATCGATTGCACTATTTAAAAAAAACCCAAATTAACCAAAACAATCGTGTGCACATGATCACTAAACTTTGCATTTTGTAAGATGCTTTATAAAGAACCTGAATGAATATTGATAGCCAGGTTGATTCTTTGAAAGGAGGCTGTCACACCATCAGCCCTTGAGGAAGAAGAATTTTCACCACAACACTTGGGCACCAATACTCAAGGGCAGGTACCAATTAAAGATGGGAAGATTTTGAATTCACAGGTGTTCCCAAATGTGGATTTAGGCAACTACAGGGAAAGCAGTGAACAATGCAGTAAGTTACAGAGGCAACTGAGTAGGGATGCTATCCATTTGTTCTGAAATCTGATTGGCTGACAGTGTTCCCATTGCTAATTGGCGTTATCCATTGTATAAAGACTGATGAATACAATTATTTGAATAACTGTTATAAATGGGCAACAAAAAGTACTTCTCTGTAGTTAATTATGAATTTGCAGTTCTCAGAAGGCTAATCCCTCACTTCTGTGTGGTCCAATGAATATCAAAGTGTTCTACATCCGTGCTTGGTGCCCACTGAACCGAATTAAACAAGGATGTTTCAAGTAGGCAGCTTCACTGCTAAAGGCTTATTTCCTTGTGGAGGGCATTAGAAAGCTAATTTTAAAAAATAAAGACAAATATGTTTATGAAATACCATTGATATGCAAAGTTTTCCATTAAAAAGCAACAGACAGTTGATATACACCTCATTAAAGCTGAGACTGTCATTTTTAATGGCATCAACTTTAAAATATACCAAATCATCTGGAATTTACTGTTCAGATTATGTTCTAAAGCAGGAAGCCATTTAGGCTAGTGGTGTTAAATTTGTTTTTGTAGTACTGTTGTATTGTATGACTCTATAGTGCTTGGCCATACTTGGATAATTTCTGAATAAATATAATTAGGAAGAATTGACTGAGGCACAAGTGTATAAGTGAGGACAAGCAAAATTTACCTCCTAAAATTGCTTTGGCTTAGGTATTTTCTTTCATGTTAAAATTTATACCCCTCATTTTCTCAAAGAAAAAGACAAAGATGTATTTTATGAAGCAGAGAACATTCTTCAAAAGGAAACTTCACAATTTAACAATAAGTGGGAAATTACTTCTTGGTTCTTTTCTTTCAACTTTCATATCATCCATGAAAGCCCTTTCTAGTTACTTCTAATTCAAATGTATTCAAGAAATTTCTTTAAACTTTGTTAAACAAATGAAAGTTTACTTTTTTGTCCATATGGAATTTTCTTGAGAAATTAATAAAGTCCTAAGGTGCAATCACGATAATTTAATATATGCACAGTCTCTTCTACAGAGACATGTACTTCACCTTTTCATGGTGGTACAATGTGCTGCAACATACCCTAAGCCTGCTCAGATAGTGCTTCTGCAGTTGTGATTTCTCCTTTTCAACAGTTAACTGCTGGCTGCTAAAAGTGGTATGATGTGGCAATTTTAAACCAGGGTAAGGAAAAACCTCAAAAAATTACAAATGATAAATCCTAGAGATATTTAAATAAATTCAAGGTCAAGTAAAATTTAAGTGCTTATGGGTTCGGTTCATCAGGGTATCACTATTTTTTTCAGAAAATTTCAAAATAGAATGATCAAATAAAACCTTTAGAAAACAAAAACTTAGCCCCCTGGCCCTGGTATCATTCCCATTATGAAAAACAAAGGAGGCGATGGTCTCTCTCTTACCTAAGCAGCATACATCTGATCCCTTGGACATATTATGGAAACTGTTACTTCCACCACCAGCCATGAGTTCAGACGCCCCTGGTAGTTTTAATCTAAAAACTCAGTCATCCTGTTCTTCCTGCTTTGTCAGCTTTTGTGGAGAGTTTTTCCCTTCTTCCCATTAGCAGAAATTTGGTTCACGCCGTTAAACAGTAGCACATTGTTTCCAAACTGCATATCAAGGCTGAAACACAATCTTCAGGTCCTGCAGCCATTTGTAAACCTCTTTAGCTTTTTTCTCGTGTAGAACATACAATGTCTGCAGAGTCCCTTGACTGAATGACAGCCTTTGAATGCCACTGTTATGTACTCATACAGAGAGATGTACGTAGAGGTACATACACAGATGGTGGACATAGCGGTTGTAATAATGCGCACTGCTGGCTGTTGTCCTTTAAAAACAGGCTTAAGAATTTCCCCACAACTGAATATAAAGTAAGATAAGAAAATCTCATGTGCTTTTAGAATTCTATCATGCTTTGCAGTATTTATAAATTAGTCAGAAAAAGGGAGATCCACGGGGCAGTTTAGGGCATGAGCAGGTATCTAGCAAAGGCCAAACATTTTGAAACCAAAACTGAAAATGAAAAATTATTCTTCAGAGGGGTTCCCAGTTTGAGTCTTACCACAAATACATAATGAATTAACAACTGTTTAAAAACTCATTTGGGATATTAAAATTCATGAAGTCATCAGCTTTTATTAAGAGGTAGAAAAAGCAAGAAGGCAGGTAGATTTGAAAATAATAAAATGGGTGGGGTGGAGAGGGAGAAAGAGGGAGACGGGGGGGGGCGGGGGGGGGGAGAGAGAGAGAGAGAGAGAGAGACCTCAAACCCAGAGGAAGCCAGCTGACTGCAGTGCAGCAAAAGCACAAGCACTATTCCAGACCATGAGCATGCTGTCACCCGACCCCTCACATGGGGGAGGAGGGTGGGGAAAGGGACAGGGGACACACAGGGCAGAAAAGGAACAAGGCACAAGACACAGAGAGCACCCACATCTGAACAAACAAACAAAAACCATCACACGCACCCACACATCAATAATCATAACGACTATATCATCCGTGCGTTAAATCACTCATGCATTTCTGCCATCAATTTCGGACCAAGTGGTATCAGGATTTGGCAGAGTGTTTTTTGCATTGCTCGACATGCACACATAACACAGGATTCTTCCTGTCCAGGCCTTAAGGATGAGCTCCAAAAACACAAATGCTCAAGATCCTGATTTAAAGAAGATCCCTTGTGTCAGCCTAGTCTAAAAATTCCATTCTTACACTCACATTTATCTTTACGATCAATTAGATCCTTAAAAACACATTGTGGATAATTATTGTTTGGCTTTTTTTTTTTTTTGGAGAAAATCCATTTGATTTTCAGTCATGCCCATGCACTTCTAACCTTCCAATACATGCTTATTCCAATCAGGTATTGGTAAGAACAAATGGTCAACGCACATAAACAACTGGTATAAACTTCATACATACTCTAGCAACACAAGCTTGAATAAAATATTTTAATGAGTCTTCAATGGGAAAGCTTTAAAAAAACTATTATTTTTCTTCTTTATGAAAGACAAGAGAAATATGGAAGGAAATCCAGTATGAAAATTGAAGACCAGTAAAATGGTCACAGCTGGTTGACCTAATATGTCTTGTCATTTAAGTTGCTAAGTCATCAAACCACTTAACATTTTTCTAGGCCCAGGTTGCCATAACGAACATCTCAAGATTATTTTCAAATGAGTCTAGTGAAATGGCTGCGGTGCTGAAGGAGTTGGGTTTTTAGCTACAATTCACTAGAATGCAATCAGTTCTATATCTTCATGTCTTTGGAAATCTGGTCCCCTGCTTTGTAATTTCTGCCATGTTCTTTTATATTACTTTCTCTATCTTGATGATTGACCTGGAAAGTTTTGCCCCTGTCAAGTACAATTTTAGATATTACTATGGCTTTCATTAAAGCTTTTGGCTGTGGGCCAGGGAGTGTGTTGTTCAAAATAGTGTTTGGAGCCCTTTGTGAAGATGCTCTGAGGATTCTGGACAAATTGAAGAATTTATTTATAAATGCATGATACAGGGATCAGCCTGGATTATCCAGCACTGCTCTATTTCTCTACTGTTAAGGAGTCCACCTTAAAGTATGACATATATACATATATATATATATATATACACACACACACACATATTTTATATATATAAAATACAGTAAGGCTATTCTTACTTTCTATTCACCCCCACCCCCAATTTCTTGGCTTTAGGTATATTTTTCATGCACTGCCAGTCAATAGCATCCTGCTGAAGTTATCACTGGCTTAAACATCGTCCCCAAGCTAATAAGATGGCAGTTGCTTCTCACAGTACATAAACATCTCTATATCCTAACACAGGAATGCTATAAAGTCCTTCTGCAAGTGTCTCTTTATTATACCACAGAAAGAGAGCACCTTCCCTTTCTCTTTCTCCAAAGAGAAAGAGCTGATTAAAAATACTACCCTAAAGGCAGCATTGGCTCCTAAATTAGATTCCCATTTCTTAGATTAGGGGACAGATTTCCTACTCTGAATACTCCAACCAACTCTAAGACCTAATCCACTAGAGTCACATAAGTACGTGAATTTTATTGAAGGGACCTAGAAAATAGAACTCTGGAGCCTTAGGAGATAAATAATCAATATTTCTTCAAAGATCTCACAGAATTCAGGAATCTTGTGGTTACATTTGACCCTGTAGTTAATTAGAGGAAGCTCAGAACTTAAAGTATCTTAAAAAGAATAGAGTGAAAATCTCTCAAATTACATTAAAATAACCCTCTGAGAATAATCGATAAAAGTCAGGCGGTGCTCAATTAATGATGAAACCTACAAACGACTAAGCTTAATGGAGAGCAATGCCTGCCATGTGGCAAGTACGGCGGGGCGTTGCCTTAGAAAGTGCAAGTTTTACGCCTAATTGATTTCTCATGATTGTCAGTGTACCTGGCTCCTTTAACTAATTTCATGAACTCTTTCCTTTGCTGCCAATGACAGGAAAGGGCAGAATGAAGTGGGGGTGAGGTGGGGAGGGATGTATCATTCAGTAGCTAAATTTGTTTTGCTTTTCCAGAATTCTTCATAGGAAGGTCCAAACATGGGATGATCTGCCAAGCATCCAGGCCTAACTTTCAAGGACAGCTCCCACAGGGCAGGTTTTGCTTAGAGATTTCCAGTTGATAAGTCATCCAATGTAGGTCTCTTTAAGGAAGTCAGTCTGTGCCGTGCAGGGAGACATTTCTCTAAAAGTTGAATTAACACTACAGGGTTGGCTGATCACCTCTTGTCATTTAAATGATAGATTTCTACCCTGTACAACAACATGCAAAGTGATTAAAGTAGGCCCTTTACCAAACAATTCCCTTGGATTCAATTATTAAAATTCAGCCCATTTTAAAACTAACATATCTTTCTCTAAGCACAATCTTGTCAAAGTTAGATTTGAGCTGAGAAATAAAGTAATATGCAGATGAAACATGATTCTCATTTTCTGATTGGAGAGACACAGAAAAGTTAATAGACTTATTCCAATCCCGTAAGTCATTGGTGAGATGGGTCAAGGAGATCATATTTCCTAATGACCCTCCCAAACTCTATTCACTTAGTTTTTATCACCTTTTGGTTAAAGACTTAACCAACTTTTTACTATTTTTGCCTACAAGACATCCACATATCAATGACTTTAAAAAAAAAAGTCCTAGTTAATGCAGTTAAAATTGACACACAGTATCACTCTTGGTTTGGAGAAGTTTCCTGCCAAATGTGAGCATAAATTTCTATGAACACATAGAAATTAAGAGTGAACTGGTGAGGGGTGGTGGGGTAAGTACGATTAGGAACGTAAGTACAGTCATGACCTTTCTAAAGAGGGGCAATGACTCCACCTCATCACCACCTCATAAATTTATGCAGGAATCTTCCTCCCTGACCTACCTACCCTTCCATCTCAACTTTGCTAAGTTGAGGACACAAAAGACTCCTCTTTAAAATTTATCTGGGACTATAGCCTATAAACAAAGAAAGCAACTGGGCCTTTAATTCAGGTGCTGTGTGGTTTTTAGGCAAATATTGGTTTTTTGAAGTCTCATTCAAGGTTTGATGGGATTTTACAAGGAGGATTATGTACAACTGAAACTCCTGCTGGCCGGTGGGGCGGAGGCCTTGTGTCAGACTGCAACCATTGGCTACTGAACTCACAACAGAAATGACAAGACTTGACACCCTTTCGAGCCTTAAAAAATTATAGTATATTTATGAGATCAGTCTACTTGAAACATGATTTCCCTTGAAGACTACATTTCTCTTTTTCCCAGGCTTGCCTTGCCTCTCAGCAGCGCTGAGAAAGTAGATAAACAGTAATGTGATACCAACCGTGAACTGCTGGTTCTGTCGTCGCCGTTGTGTCTACAGACGGGAACAGAGGATTGGAGGAAGGGAAGAAACAGGAGGAACGGCATGCAAAAAAAGGGAAAATGGAAAAAAAATGGAACAGATAATATATGAGCAAGCTTTCAAAGAACATCGCGTGACAAGCAATAATAAATGAAAAGCAAAAAGCATTTGAAGTGAGTTGCACTGTTTTAAGACATGCCTTGAGCTCAAAGCTGCGAGCCAGTAAGGAAAACAGTAAATTTCTTTGGTTCTGGGGGTCTTGCCAGGACACATATATTTGCTAGTCAATAGTCAGGGAACATGCAAAGTGATGAGAAACACCAGTGCAAACTCAGTGGCTGGTAGATGACTCTTAACGCATCGAGGCTCGGGACTGCGACAGAAAAGCTCAGTCGGAAGACTGGTTAAACAGTGGATTCATACATTCAAACATTGCCTTTGTTTTAACCCAACACACCCAGGCTTTTGGGCTTCTTGGCTGCCAATTAAGCATCATTGAATCAAACTGCGCTTTTAGGATCCTTTTACTGCTTACGCTCAGATGCCTATAGATGAACACACAGGTTTAAGTTTTCCATCCAGTGTATGATTTCGGCAGAGTTTAGCTGGAAAGTTCAATTAACTGGGAGGCCATGGCAATGAACGTGTTCAAGGTTTTCACAGATTAGTTTCTGTACACACACACACACACACACACACACACACAAATCCATTCTTCACTCTGCAGCTCTTACCGTTACCGTCTAAAAGCAGAACCTTTCATGAAAACATCCAAGTCCACACAATCTGCCAAGTGCTACTTCTAATCACATGACATCCTAAAAATTTAAGTATCTAGCCGTCCCTTTGCTCACAACTCAGAACCACCTTCACCATTGTGAGCTGTCAGGAGTCCTGTCTTCAAGGCTGGATTAGGAGATACTGCAGTTATTTTTTTCATTGCTAGAGGAACTTGCTGTGGATGAAAATGTTGTTTGTCTCTTTGTTCTTCTATTTCTGATGCTGTTCAAGTTTTCTCCTTCTTCTACCAGGTTTCTAAACCAGGCTTCTGTACTGGCTCCTCTTCACAGAAAATTATTCCAAGGGGCTGGAGGAATTTTCTCTTTACTTTTTGGCTAGAGAGGAATGGAATAAATATCTAACAAAATGCAGGATGAGATTCTTTTTCCAGAGTCATTTTAACATCACTCTTCTTGTCAACCAACTTCATTCCAATGACAGCCCACCTGGCCAAGCTTTCATTTCTACACCTCTCAACTGTGTTCTTTCTATTCTCCCCTTCTGGCCAGAAAGGAACGATGATATGTAGACAAGAGCTAGTCATCTCTAGTCAAAAGCTGGTGGCTGAAGTGGGATTCTGGGTTAAAACTACAAGTAGTTTCCTGTCCTTTTTCTTTTATAATGCAGCTATTTAGCTGGTAACTGTTTTCATGAGTTCTGGAGGCTGCAAAAGACTCGTTTGGACTTGACACAGGCAATGTTTAAATGCACTGGAACTTCAAACATAACTTTCATTTGGTCAAATGAGCCTGGTGCTTCTGATTTATAAATATGACACATGAATTCACACCGGCGTTCCCCTTCAGTTGGCATGCTTTCCTGGAGGTCCTATACCATCAAAAATTAGAACTCTTCTAAGGAGCCAGAGTTAACCAGAAATCTGAAAGGCCAATGCAACTTAATATAACTGAGCTGAATTTCTGAAGAATAGATGAAGGAAAGAAAACATAAAATACACCGCATAAGAACAAGATACTTACAAGTCAAGTCTGTGGGCATAAAATAGCAGTAAAAAACAATACAGAAAATTGTACAGTTGAAAGACACTCTATACCAGATCCTCCAGATTGTCCTGACACAGATGACACATCTTAGTTGAAACGTCCAAGTCCAGCATTAGTTTGCAGTACTTTAAATTTGAGGGACAAAATCAAATGCACATTTGTACAGAAACACTTATATGCAAGTTAATACATTTTAGGGCTAGGCATTGGCTTCTTTCCAAAAGGGGAAAAAACAAAAGCAATGAACACTTTGGCTTATTATTTTTGTAATAGTACTTCTAATATGTCTTATTTTCACCAGCTAAATAATTAGTATAAATTGAAAGAAAGGAGGTAGAGTAAAACCTAAGGGTTAGAGTTCTCAAAAATAATATCTGAACATTAACCAACGACCCCAATTTACTGTCTTCCTACATCACAACATAATGTCAGCTTTAAGATGAAATTAAACCAAGTGAAGCTATGCGTCAGCTCCTGCGTAGTTACCAGAAAATCAATGAAAGGGAATTCATAGTGCATCTTGCTACCCCATTCTGGGGATGGGAAATCCATCAATTGTACCCAAAAGGGGAGGAAAAAGGGATGTTGAGAAGGAAAAACACATTCTAAAACAGTTAAAAGCAAACACATGTTCAAGTCAAACAACATGGTCACTGCAGCTGGAAATGGCAAAACCATAATCAGCAACGGCGCAGGAGACTGCAGCGGAAACGCAGGTTGGCTACAACGTTTGGAACAAGATTGACGGTGTATCTGGGGAGTCACCGACTCCATTTCTCTAAGAGCATCTGGTATGCTACTTGAACAGAGGCTATTTCAAGTAAAGAATTAAGAAAAAATTCTTTGGAAGTGACTTTGTGCTCCTCGCAGGAGAGCGCTATGACAGAATCTAATTCTCCTTCCTAATTGCATTAGACTTCATGCAGAAATCACAGACACCCTGGCTCCGGAGCGAGTGCAACTCTGTGAAGTAGCATGTATTAGGGTATCTTAATCAGAAGACTGGAGAAATGTGCAAGCCCACCCTGTGAATCAACTTGTGGGGTCACCATACTGTTTGATAACATTCTAAGTGCATAGGCAAAGTGCAAACACTAAATTTCCAATATAAGTGATAAATGCTGTAATCAGCTTGAAAAATGAGAGTGTCTAGTTGCTCTAACAAAAGGTTTTTTTTAAAACTCATTTTATTGCTGCCTTAAAAAGATCATCTTTGAGCTAGGCCTGAGAAAAATAAGTCACAAAAAGTTGAGCTGGACTTATGGTGGTGTTAGATTATGAAATTTAAAAGGCCCGGCTAAGATATTGTCTCTATTTTCATTTTAATTACAATGAGGGCAAATTTATTGTACATTTATTTTATATGGCCAGAAAAAACCAATCCCATGTTCTTGAAAACCCAGTATGTGTACGATCTTAATAGTCACTCTCTGGCTGTTTTATGAGTATACTCAAACAAAGTATCCAAGGAAGGGCCCCCGCACTGTTATTGGAAAGATGCACATTTTTCTCAATATTGACTTCTTAGTCTCCCAGTCCTACAAAAAGTTTATGGCATCCTATCTTGAATAAATGACACATCACCTATATTTCATGTTACAGCATATTTACGAAATGAAAAAGGTCTGACAGTGTGTAAAATTAGAGACGCTGGCCATTTAACCAAGTAGAAAAAAAAATTAAAAAAATGACTGCACAAGAGGCAGCTGGGCAATATTTAGTTGAAACAGTCATGTGTAAGCTCCACTGTGGCATATTCTAATCCTTTCATACGGATTCTCTCCAACTTAGAATTGTTCATTGAGTGTGACAGACTGGGGGTTTAAAACTAATCCATAAATTGGTCCATGGTTTCAAACACAACGGGTGCCATAAATGAAAATGAAAATCCTAGAACAAAATTAAATTCACAACCTAAAATACTTTTTCTTCCCCAATTGACCTGTGGTGTTTCTACTTTACAGTGCACGGATTCACTGCGAGGCTGCGTTTTGGGGTGTGTGTGAGTAGGGTATACGTTAAAAAATGCACAGTGTAATAACCCACGGAACCCAATCTCCTCGAAAGCAGAGTTTAATTGTAAAGAATTTAAATTCTCCCATTTTGATCGTCATAAGCTTAAATGAAAGCATACTACGCAGTCCAGACATATTTTAATACACTTTCCCCCAGTTTATTTTCTTAACTAAAGTCAATAAGAAGCCAATGGGTTTTCTTAATTGAATTCCCCTTCAGTTTGTGTTATGGAGGTGCTTTAAAATCTGGACAGCAGGGCAGGCAAGGAATTCCCCTGACAATTTTACTTTCATAGTTGTGCTGTGCTGGCCAATATATATTAAATACAGGCGTTTTTTCCCCTTTTTTTCTTTCAACTTATTTGAAATCTATTGAAAGCAAAAATAAGTGCTGGAAAATTAAACTCTGAAATTTATTTTCTACTGGTTTCCTGGTTAATTTTCTTTCCACCTATGTTATTCTTTAATTAAACTTCCATTTCTTAGGGATGGGAGAAGTGGATAGGAACAGAACTAAAGGTAAAAGGCCCAAATAGGAGAGCCATAATAAAGTTCTTTTTTACTTTTTAATGTCATCTCCCCTATGAGTGAAGAGATTGCATGTCACACAACAGCAGGAAGGGGAGTTGATTTTTTTTTTTTTTTTTTGGTTAAGCAATTTCAAGTTTTGTTAAAAGCTTCTTCAGAATTGTTCACTAGTGCTGCTGTGCCCCTGAGATCTTTTCATTTGCAAACCAGATGTTCCGCAAAATAATAGGAATCTGTATAGCGGTTTCATTTAACTAGGAAAACAATTCCTGCATCATGTTGCCGGTGAATACTAGGTGGAAGAAGGGACGGAGAGGGGGAAGGCACGGGGGAAGGGAGGAAAAGAGGGCGTTTCAAGGAGGGTGGTGACTGAGAAGGGGAAGAGGCTCCCTAAGTCCTAGCAAATGTGTTACATGCAGGAGGGCTGTGCCCTTCCTGCCACGTCCTTTATTTCCCACTACCACCACAGCCCCAAGTATCTTTTTCTAATCCTGAGAAAACTGTATTCATGATATTATTTATTTGCACTGTTGATAGATCTTTAGTATGGAAATATGCCACATCTTTATCTCCAGAATTGTTTTTAAAATAAAGGGCATACAATTATGGAAATTATGATAGAAGCACTAGGAAAAAAAATCTCACTCATTTTCCATCTCTCATTCCTTTTCAAAAAAATGTGGAATCAGGTGACCTTCATCACTGTAGTATTTTAATTTCTTCCATTCCCTCCTGAATGAATAGGGGTCAAAAGCTGGTTGGCTATGATACTATTTGTAATGGGTTTACCACCATCAGAAAAATAAAAATGTGACAAGATAGTATGGAAAAAAAAATGGGCATGAACTTTTCGGAGCAGAAACTTGAAAAGGTATCTCATTATACCAAAGGCGGCTCAGGAGGAGTTACTAGGGCCCCAATAATATTCTTGTCACCAGGCATACTGGCATATCAGTAAGTATTCGACACACGACAAATGAAAAATAGTCTCAATGGAGTAGATGCCAATTCTAGAAAAAAGGCAATTTAGTAAACATTCTAGGATGAAGATGTGTATTTCCTAGTAACAGTGGCTTGATCTATGCCTAGAACATAAATACATGCAAATACACACGCACACTGAAGATAGATGCTTAAAGTAATGTTGGACCCTCACGCTCGACTTCCAAAATGCCATCCTCTCTTAGCCACACTCTACCCATTCTTTGATGGAACAGACCAAAGTCTCTGTGATGCTCTCCTCTGTCTTCAATGGCACCCTCTACCTGTGTCACTGAATCACCCCAACTGCACAGTATCTCCTACTGAGCTCCAATGTGTATAACCTATTTCTTCAACCATATTTTAAGGAGTTCAGAGAGCCTTTTGTCTCCATAGGAACTAGCACAGTGTTGTACATATTATGGGTGGTCAGTATTTGTTGAATGTATGGCTAAAATCAGACCAGCCCTTGCACCATGCAAGTATGAACAGCACAGACTAGGACTTATTAAGCTAAGATCCTAGGGAACACACAGCTTTATGTGGAGGAAAGCTGATAATGTCATAATTTAGATGGTCAGGCCACAGATTCGGTCTTAAGCACAGGTATACTACTTTCCTTTGTACCTAAGAAACTGAGAACATATGCTCTGGTGTTGAGTTTCCCCACTTTGGTATATTCTATAAATATCACTGAAGGATAAGGGCTGTGCCCACCCTTCTTTATTTAAGTAATCTAAGCCACATTACACACACAAAAAGCTTATGATATCAGACTATTGAAAACCAAAACAATAACGTAGGCCTGGGGGCAGGAATCATTTTCTCCAAGGTATATTGGTTTTTGAGTGCTTAGACACCAATAAGAAAAAATTTTGCTATTTTCTTTTCCAAAGAACACAAAATATTTAATTGCGTGCGTACTTTAAAAAGGAGGAAAACTCATTTAGAAATGACCTACTTCATTCTTATGAAAGGATTTTTAAATGTGTTTCAGAATTTGGCCCTATAGCTATTCATTTCTCATTCTAAGGTGGTTTTAATTTTTTAATTTATGACAGTCACATGTATAATGTGACCTACAGGTTGAACTCCTCCCGGCCTGAATTTTCTATGGAAGCTGCTGTGTGTTTAAAACCGAGTGCTGAGTCCTTTCTATGGTATTCTCCATCAAGCATCTAACTCGGACGCAACTGGGCAGGAACAATACAATATTCACATTAACTAGGAAGAGAAATACAAAACATTTTCCTAAGATGATTACAGGAAACAAGCTTGAACCAACTGGGAGACAGGGGCTAAAGCTATCAACAAACACAGAAACAGGTAATTTTAGGTGTACCTAAGACCCAAAGTCAGTTAACTAAAAGAAAGTAAAAAACAAGACAGAACAAACAAACCCACTCTAGTATGGCAGCAGATTTTTCTTCTAGTTTCTGAAGGAATCTGCAGGAATCTTACCCAGGGTAATGGCTGGCTGTCTCTGTCTTTTAACAAAGGATTCCAAGAGCAATATAAATTATGCAGTTTGTGCTTCCCTATGACAACATATATCTTCATGAATGAAACCACACGGACAACTTGACATGATAAAGAAAGAAAGAACGGCTTGCCAATAGCAATAGTTGAAACAGAAATTGGCCAGGCGTGGTGGCTCATGCCTGTAATCCTAGCACTTTGGGAGGCTGAGGTGGGAGGATCGCTTGAGGCCAGGAGTTCAAGACCAGCCTGAGCAACATAGAGAGATCTCCCCCATCTCTACAAAAAAATTAAAAAATTAGCTGGGCATGGTGGCGCACACCTGTAGTCCTAGCTACACAAGAGGCTGAGTTAGGAGAATCGCTTGAGCCCAGAGCTCAAGGTTGCAGTGAGCTATGATGATGCCACTGCACTCTAGCCCAGGCAACACAGTGAGACCCTATCTCAAAAAAAAAAAAAAAAAAAATTATATGGCTAAGCCATATAATTGGCCTGTGGCCTAGGCTCTGAATGGCTCCCAATCCAATTTATCCCCCAAATTGTTTTTTATTTGCAAAGAATTCTAATGACATTATAAAGGCTTAATAGTCGTAAAGCCACAACAGTGTTGATTTGGCAAATTGACATTAAATACAGGTGCTTCTCAACTTATGATGGGGTTATATCCCAATAAACTCACCCTAAGTTGAGAATGCATGTAATATACCTAACCTACTGAACATCACAGCTCAGCCTTGCCTACCTAAAATGTGCTCAGAATATCATCACATTAGCCTACAGCTGGGTAAAGATCATCTAACACAAAGCCTATTTTATAATAAAGTGTTGAAAATCTCATGTAATTTATTGAATACTGAAAGTGAAAAACAAAATGGCTGTATGGGTACAGTTTCTACTAAATGTGTTGCTTTGACACCATGATAAAGTAGAAAAATCTTAAGTTGAATCATCATAAATTGGGGACGGTCTGTCTGCATTCCTTTCAGTACTTTAGAGATTGCAAAAATTTCTCCTTAGTAAGGCCACCTGAGATGTGTGCCTTCATGTGTAGCTCACCAGACTTGTTCCATGCAGGGCAGGCATGGAGAAAGCGCCCTGCACATTCCGTACATGAGGGCTACGAGTTTGGGTGGGCACAGGAGAGGGTCAGACTGGGTTTACAAATCTTCTCTTTCAAGGGTCTCCAGGATGAAGCTTTAACATGTTTTGAGGGAGTCAGGTGACTCGGAACAGAATGCCAGTCTGCCTCCCTAACAAGGGGAACAATTTGATTATCCTGGTTATGGAAGATAAAAGATAACACTGGAACACTTCCTTTCAGAGAAATCGGAAATTGACTATGATTTTTTGAGTTTAAAAATATATTTCTATTGCATGTGTACATTTTTCTTGTAATGAAACTCTGACCTGGGGAATGGGTTTCAGTTATTGCATTTGACTGGGAGAAAAGAAATAGAAGACTGTGGACTTCTTTTTTTTTTTTTAAGCTCAGGCTTTATTTACTATCACTGGACATGGCTGTTGAAGCTTTTAAGGCTAATGGTGGCTGTAATGTACCAAACAGTGCAAGAGAGAAGAGGTGGAAATTAATTTAACTATCCATTTGTCAGGATTCAGTCTGGAAGATTTTTTAGGAACCAATCTAAATCTAGGGGATAGTCTGGACCTTTAAAATGGGACACAGAATCATTCAGCTCCATAACCTTTAATCTGTTTGGAGAAAGGAGCAAATGTTAAATTCTACAAGTGTACTTTCTGGGCAAGATAAATATATATAAGACTGCTTGTTAAGACACAGTAAGTCTAGAAGATCACATCCATTAAGGCAAAGGATTCGGCAATGTTGTTTTAGTAGCAATTTCAGTTTAACTACTCTTGGGTGTGCCAGTGAGACTCTGGACATTCATTACCGCAGATGTGTTTTGTGTGCAGAAAGGCTGAAATGCATCCTATGAGATCATCTTACATTACCTTGAGCTGAGAGGCCAGGAGCAGAGACAAGCTACCTTTGATGTGGACAGAGCTACCTTTGATGTGGACAGAAATATAGCATTGTTTATTTTAAAAATTTCCTCTTAAATGGAGTCTCTGCAGTTGGAACTGTGATAACAGTGAGTTGTAGCTGTTTGAGGACACAAGATTAGCTTTAGTCTGGAGTGAAGGATTAAGAGCTGTGAACTGAAGCGACTCCGCTGAGCTGCTGAGATTGATCGTGAGGAGGGAGGAGTTCGGGGAGTGTTAAGAAAGGTCTTAAAAAAATAAAAGCTCCAGCTACTGAGAAGGCCAGCCACAAATGAAAAGTGTTGTTCCATATTAAAAAGAAATGTGGTGTTTATACCCTCAGCGAATAAGGCCTTGACTGCCTTAAGATGTAAACCTGGATACCTACCTAGATGGAACCTTCTACAGTGAGAGGTAATAAAGGCCAGCTCATACCTGGGCAACTTCTGCAGAAACAAAACAGACATATGCAGGGCAGTGGGGAATTAGGTGATGTAATTTATACTGACATTCAAAGGGCCTTTTACAGGAAACTTTATGAAAACCTGGTAAGAAGAGCACAAGCCTAATTCAGTTTGCAGACCGAGTAAGAGGTAAGAAATCAGAAAAGGTAAGGACCTAGCCTTAGTAAGACAAGCTGATAGCCTGGTGGCTCTGGAAATCAGGAAGGAGCACCTTTGATATGCTTATGAATGGTAAGAGAACGGGAGGAACGATTCACTACCAGGAGCTGATTCACTATGCTAACGAGCCGAGTTTACTCAAGAAGCAGAAGGAAGTCACAAAAAGCTAAAACAGAAACACACACAGACAAGCATTTAGGAAGCAGCCTGGATGGGGCTGAGCTTAGAGTGAGACACAAAAACCAATTGATGGATTTTCAGAAGATTGAAAATGAAGTGCCGGCACTGATGGCTTCGTAACCAATGTTTAGAAGACTCCTCAACAGTGGCTTAAATAAGGGTTTTCTTTGTTCCACTGTAATGGGTAGAAAGGTGAAGAAAACTGAGATTAGACAATCTGTTGTTATATTCCATCACCTGATGAGGCCTCCTCTTTCACTGAACACTTTGAATGTTTGTCATCTCTATCTTACCAACCCCTGAGAGATTGAAAATGTCTCTAGAACGCCAAACACAGCTGCTGTGTTTAGGGTGCTACAGGGAAGCTCACCACGAAGAGTAAGGAGTAAAACATCCAGTGTTCATAAAGAAGTCCAGTAACAGGTTTGTGTTTCGGGGCACATTGGGTACCAGAACCCTTGCAATGTCGCCGGATAATAGAATGAAGTGGAAAAGTTACTTTTTCAAGAGATTTTTTTTTCTCACAGAATAATTTCTTTTACCTGTTTCCATGGTAGGTACCTGTAAACAGTGGTTGGGGAAGGCCTTATCTAAGGAAATCCTGCACGTCAAGTTGACATAGTGCAGCCATAAGCTTTCCTACTTCGGTGGGCGGAAGGAACTCCACGGCCCCTAGACAAGCAATGTCAAGCAATAGGGAGCGCCACTGGATACCAGGAAGGGCCAGATGGCACGCCACCACCCTCAGTGACAGTCATGAATAAGAGACAGTAAAACTCATGCTGAATAAGACTTTCAGACTCTCCAAAGGGATAAAGCTGCAGAGACAGAACCACTGTAGATGCCTTTTCCATTCCTCCAACATGCGACTGAGGGCAGGGAGGGGTAGGTGAGGGCTCAGCATGGAAAAGACAGTGACTCCCTCTGATCTTCTGTGACTATCCAGGCAATGCAAACAGGTAGCAACACTGTCAGCAGGTACTCTTCGGAGCAGGAAGGATGACTATGCATCTTGGAGCATGGTCAAATGGGCATGTTCAAGTTAGGTGTGCGTATTTTCCTTCCCAGGGATCGAGATGGAATTAAGACAGGGACAAGATTCAAAGCCACAATACTTACCATTTTATCAACCGTGGCTAAGCAGAGGCTATCGGCGTGTTCTCTAGTAGCCAGGCCGCCATTTTCCCTAGCATTCTGCTTTGAATATTGATGCTTAAAAAAAAACTCCCTTATACACAAGCTGCAAAATATCTGATCTACTGTTAACTGCTTGGATGTTAAAGATTTTCTGAGGTCCTTCAGATTCAACTTAAGAACATAGAACCTAATGTCTCTGGGGTTCCAAAATAAAGGAACAATACAATTCCAAGGATTTCAAGGGAACTTTTAGGCTTCTTTTTGTACATACCAGAAAGACAATATACATTCAGGACATTTTCAATGGTAATGAAGGTACCATACCTGTGATGATGGTAAGGATGGTGGTGGTGGAGGTGGTGGTGGTGGTTGTTGTGGGAGGAGGGATAGTTGTGGGGGGATCTGGATAAAAAAAAAAAGGAAAATCAAACCCACAATGCTGAACACAACAATGATCAGTAATGACAAAACAAAAGCATGAGGACATTGAGATGTTTGTTTGATGACTTCCCCCTTTAAACCCAAAAGATCTCTCTCCCTGAAGATTTATGTCTTGTAATTATATCCTAGAGCTTTAGTTGGAAGAACTAAGAAAAGAAGAGATTTTTTATTAATGAAGTGAATTAGGGATGAGGAGAAGTGGAGAAGTGAGGAGAAAAATCAAAACATATGACACTCCTCTCCCCTACCAGATTTCAAAGGTGAGGTTGAATCAGCTCCACACCAAGAGGGTACAATGGCTGTCATTTCATTTATACTTTTACGGATGGGAGGAAGGAGGAGGAGATGGTGCTGCTCTATTTAAAGGGCTCGTATCAGCCAAGGATGAGTGTGCCCTGCACGCTTGCTCTCTAGGACTGTTAACTTCATTATTCTCCATCAATACAGCCCAGCAGGAAGCAAAACTACTTCTATACTTGTAATAAATACAAAGAAGAGAGAATGTCACCACTAAATATCAAGTTCCAGGCATGTGAGATTTTACCGAGATTTTATTTTTTAAAAGTCAATAAATTTTACAACTTATAAATATTAATAAGTTGCCTTTGCTCATGTTAAAAGCTTGACCTAAGTGGACTACAGTGATAAAACTGAAAGAACGTTTTCCATCTTGTAAACAAGAGAACTAAATATAACCAAGGCTCGACCCTCAAAGCCAGGAACCCGATAGGGAACCCTCTGTCAGATATTTGATATACTGTATATTCTTCTGTCATTTCAAAAATTATTTGGAGACAAGGGAAGGGCAAATATGAAAGAGAAAAAAAAAATTCTAAGCCCAACTGATCAAACTGAATGTGTTAAATTGTCAGCAAGACTTTGAACTAAGCAATCATTCTGCTATAATAGAGCATAAGATGATTTGAAAGCTTTTGATTTTAAATTTTATCTAAAGCACGTCAACTTTTTCTCTCTGACACATCTGGTGTCCTTTTATCTTCAAGTGAGCTCTCAGATTGTCTAATTAATACATCAAAACTTTAATTATATACTGCACCTTTATTGGGTTTGGTACAACTTCCCAAAAGTTTATGAAAACATTATTTTGTTGCTTGGTAAGTCTGCTTAAAATGATTCCTACCATTGATCAATAATCCAAGGTTTTAATTTTCCTCACAAGCTGCCTCTCTCACACAAACACACTTGGATGGATTTGATAGGGAAGAGTCGAGAGCAAACTGCTCTGTTTTAGGGAGATTCTGCTCCTTTAAGTTGGGGACAAAATTAGTTTAAGGTATTGTTTAAAGCAGCCTCACATGAGTCCACAAAGGATCCCATTAAAAAAAAAAATCTCATTCTTCTCCGAGAAGTGGAGATGATTAAGTCAGTAATTTTAAACTACCTTTTTAAGAGAAGGATGAGAAAGACTGCAATTCAGGTAGTATGTTCGGTCTTGCTCCTTCCCGCTTTTTATGGAGGCCCCAGGAGGGGAAGCATTTTGTGACCTGGCAACTCGTTTGGATGCACCTACAATACCTGCTGCAGGTGCTGGTGCCGATACAGATGGAGCAGGTGCGCTGACCCCCATGCCCGGTACTAAAGACACCTGCTCCCTCCACTACACAACAAAACTGCACCCACAGAGGTGCCTGCTGCCCCGCGTGGGGCCAGTTAATGTGGTTTTTCTATTTTGCCTGAATTACAATACTTACCATCAAAAAGGAACATTTGTACCTGGTAGACTTCCCCTGTTATCTTATGATCTTATTTCTGTACCTATTTCTAAAAGGATTGGCATAAAGTGTGTGATGTCTACAATATAAGAAAAGTGGACCTGAAGGTGATTTGAAAATATGATTATGAACCAAGGGGTGGGTGGACCAGACTAACGAGGGCACAGACTTCAGAGAAAGGTCACCGGTCCCTCTGACTTTGTGACAATCATACACTTTCAATTACCTTCATCACTACTGGGGCCACTGTTGTCCTTCACATCTAGCTCAAGTGACCTGAATGAATTAGATTCTACTAACAGGTATAACCTCAGTGCTTGGATCATCTGTAGCAGGAAGAGCAATGTAAGGCCATTACGTAAGAAAATACGGAGTCTGAGCTAATGAGCTGTGTTAGACATGTAGAGGCTAAAAGAACAAAACCAATCGGGGCCCGGGCACTAACCAGCTAGATTCTTCATAGACAGAAGTTACTTCCAGAAAATCCAACATTCTAGAGGCAAGTCAACTTTTAGTTCGTAAAATACTTCAACAATTCCTGTAGTACTATAATAAATAATCTTTGGAAAGAAAATCCACCCACTACCTTCACAAATTGCTGGGATATTTAATAGTAATACCTCAGGTTACTCTGCTAGCCTATCATTCCGAGTACTGCTACTAGTATTGATTAAGGAAGGTAGGTAGTATATTGCAGATCTATCAAATCCCTAGACAAGCAGAGGTGCACCATCTTGGGCTAGGAAGACATGTGTATCCTAAACAGGTGGGTCTCTATGTTTCTTGGCTTTCAAATAATGCACTCTGGGCCATAGAGTTTATTCCAAGAGGACTATCTTATATTGGAGGGAACTATTCTATTGGAAAGCAGTGAGAATAAGAGAATTTACAAAGAAAAACTTTGCCGTGGACTTTAGAGTCAAAGTATCATGGTTCTAAAACATATTTAGTAACCTGGTGAAGTTGCAACCTTGAAAGTTGCAGCCTTTCTAAGCTTCATTTTATCATCTGTAAAATGGGATGATGATAATGCTTACCTCATGGTGTTATTGTAGAGATAAGATAAAATCATGAATGTAAAACTGTTACCACAGGGCATGGAACAAAGTGAGCACTCAGTAAATGCTATGCTATAAGCTACTATCCAAAATTATTCAAATATAACTATTTGTCCATCAAATGCACAAACTGCTTCTCATCTTGAGATGCAAGAGCAGTAGGTACAATAAATCAAAGTTGCTTTTCCGAATAACTTAGTCTTCTAAATGAGAAAGCATAAAATAGACTGGTAGAAATAGACTGGTCACTGCTCTTTAAAACCTGCAGTTTGTAAAAAGAGCTGGACTGCAAGTCCGTAAACCCGGGCCACAGCAATGTAGGGGACTCCCAGGAGGCACAGCCCGTGGTGTGAAGAGGACACACGCAGAAACAGAAGGGAGGAATTTACCTTCCGCCCCTGCTGAACAGTCTGAGCAGAGGCGGCTCTGTGTCCCAGCAACTGAAAACGGGGCATGCTGCGCCCCTCTGGCCTACACGGAAGAGCCTTCGCGTGGACTTCCTTAACTACTGGGGAGAATTAGTGTTATTACGTGTCAACCACGGACAGTGTTGGGAGTGTGCAAAGAAAACATCCTTCAGAAGTCTACAAATAACGTGATTAGACATGATCTTTTAATTTTGCATTACGCTAAGGGGAAAACCCCCTTAGGTATAGGCTAAGGATTATATTTTAATATCCACGTAGATATGGTGTAAAGCATGCTTCTACTTGATTAAAAAGACTGCCACTCCTGTTTTCTTCATAAGGAAAGTACTCATGTTCTAAGGAATCATGGTGTAGATATTCCATATGTATATAATTTATGTGTCTGTGCACACGTTCATATATACTTAGATTATTTACACTACTGACATGAAGAAAGAAACAGCTCCTGTCACATACACATTCAAATATTTATGACACATTGAAATTCTGATGTATCTGGTTACCCATTCTGGGTCGTGTCAGTTCATGACTATTTTTCTTGATATAAAGCCAACTAAACTCTTGGACAGAAGAGACTAAATTTGATATCATAAAATGATATCAGAAAACTGGAGAGGGCATGCACTCCTCAACTAAACAGAAAATATTCACCACACACAAAATCAGCCATAAGATATAAATAGTCCTATAAAAAAGATATTAAGAATATAGACAAATTAAAAAAAAAAAGGCTTTTGTGTCCAAAGCAGTAGGTATAGATGGTTTGTGTAGCACCCAAGGACCTTGTATTTGTTCTGAGTATTTACTGGCTTGCAATATCTTTTGGAATTTAATAGCTTCATGCTGAAAATAGGATAGTGCTGCTCATCAAAGAAGGAGAAAGGTTAGCCCAGGTATCAGAAAAAATACCACTGGGAATAAACTTTCTGAGCTGAAAAGCCACTAATTGGTAAGGCCGAATCTCTCAGTTATTACTTCTCACATAATCTCCATGGCTAGTGCCTGAGGACATAGCTTTCCTCCTCAGCATGACCAGGGACTGTAATCTGGTGCGAAATCCCCACTATTAGAGAGAGAGAGAGGAAAAGTCACCGCCCCCGAGGTGGAGACAGCAGGGTCCACCTCAGGCCAGGCTTCTTTAAGTTCTTGAAGGAAACCAACCGGTTTTTGGTTTTCAACTTGACCAAAAGCTTTGGGAGTGAATCACAAGTAGCAGCTACATGTGAATGAATGACTTTAGTAGAAGAGCATTTTATCTTCTCACGTACCGTATACATACAGCATATAATCCGAGTGAGCTTTCCCCACTGTGTTTGAAGCTTCACAGCGGTATGTACCATTATCTGTTTTGTTTAGGTTATTGATGAACAGGTTGGGCCCAGACAGTACGGCGTGTTGAGGCATTTCATCATCGACTCTCACCCAAGTTACCATCACAGGCCTGCAGCGCAAAGGGGAGACAGACACGTTGCATTATTATTTCCCACCAGGACGTCTGCATCAAACTTCTCACCCACGCGTTAAATGAATCACATGCCGGGTGACACAATTAAAGAGGACCTACTGGAGATATTTTAAGTTCACGGAATTACAACCCTGAAGTCTCCAAAAATCTGTTTGGAATACAAATTTTTTTTAAAAAAAACACGTTCAGGTGTTGAAAAACTCTGAACAGACCACAAGCAGGAGTCTTACTAGTTTCCAATTCATCTTCAACAAATCGGCAAATAAACCCATGCGCCCCATTTATATGCCCTGCTGTGTGGCTTCACACCGACTCAGACAGGATAGAGCTCACCCATTCTTAATCATCTCATTAATTAGGAAAAAAAAATCAAGTTCTTGGCTAGTGATACATGCATTCATCCGATGGTTACTAATGCTCTAAGACTTGCTTAGAAGCCACTTGTGATTTTTAAATGGATTTTGAGCTTCACCAAAAGGAATGGACTTTTACATCTGAATAGCACTTTCTTCTGGCCTCTGCTGTTTGAAAAACCACTTCTGATTCTGGGAAGATGCAATCATTTCTTCTCCCCTTAAACCCTCCCCGATAACCTGCCTCCCCCTATCCAAGAAGCCACTGTTCTCTCTGATGTCCTGGTCCACCTTGTCTGTCTGTTCCTTGCAAATTGCCCTTCTTGACTGGCTCTCCAAGGTCCACACATCGTGAGGACTTTCCCCACGTGTGTGCACCCGCAGTCCTCCAAGCTTGGGGTAGGACTCACAGGTTAGCCGCCATGGAATGCATCTCCACATGGATTCATCAGGTCCTACGGCACTTGCTCATCAGACACAAGTTTGTTTTGGGGAGTTAAAGTACCACATTTGTATCCATCCGTAAAAAGCAACTTTTACAAGATTCACCAGAGCCAAAAATGCACACACACCAAATATCTTTCAGACTCACTGAATTAAAGCTTTCGCTTTTCAATGCATCTCCCTCAATCTACTATGAAATCGAGGCCACATCTAAGATTGTGCCTGAAAACTTTTGTTTTATTTTATTTTATTTATTTTTATTTCAGGGTATTGTGAGGGTACAAACATTATGGTTACACTTTATGTCTTTGGCTCATCCAAGCGAGGGTTAAAGGCATGCCCTTTCCCTCTACAGTGCTCCCTGTGTCCTTTAGTTGTGGGTTTACACCCCCATCCCCTTAATCCCTGGAGAGTATAACTGCCATGTGAGCACCCTGGTGTTCATCAGTTAGTACCAATTTGATGGCAAGTACAAGTGGAGCCCATTCTTCTGATTTTGTGGTATCTCACTTTGGATAATGGGCTTAAGTTTAATCCAGGAAAGTATAAGAGGTGCTAGATCACTGTCGTTTCTTATGATGGAGTAATACTCCTTTGTATACATATACCAAATTTTATTAATCCACTCATGAATCGACAGGCACTTGGGTTGTTTCCACATCCTTGCAACAGTGAATTGTGCTGTCATAAACAATCGGGTGCAGATGTCTTTATCGTAGAATGTTTTGTGCTCTTTTGGGTAGATGCTAATAGTGCTATTGCTGGATCGAATGGTATTTCTATTTTTAGCTCTTTGAAGTATCTCCAGATTAAAAACCACAGTGAGATATCACCTAACCCCAGTGAGTATGGCCTCTATCAAAAAATCCCAAAACAACAAATGCTGGCGAAGATGTGTAGAGACAGAAACACTCTTACACTGCTGGTGGGACTGCAAATTAGTGCAACCTCTGTGGAAAAGAATCTGAAAACTTTTGTTTTAAAGGAAGGACAAAAGAGATGCCAGCGCAGAAGTGACTTCCTTCCAGTTCCTACGGCTACCTCTAGGAGCAGTGCCACGACGAGAGACCCGTGCTTAATGATGAACGGATACTCAAGTTAGGCCTGTCAAGTAGCATTCCAATTTTCAAATAGGATGTGAAGTTACAATTTTTCTTTAATTACACATGGGTTTGTCATCACAACCCAGTAAATTATTTAAAAATTAGTACTGCATATGTCCTCCTTGTAGGTGATGGCAAATGGGTCTGCCTGGCAATCAGACCTAATGTCCTGCTGCTTGACAGCTGAAACAATCAGTGGGGGTAAGTGCTGAGAATATTCACAACATTTAATGGCAAGTTAAATTACCATTTTTATTGTATGCAATTTCTTGAGAAAATAAATAGGTGATATGCTAGAAGGGATAGCAGCAGAGTAATGCGAGCTTGCTCACACAGCCATATACCCGTACCTATTTGAGAGGAACAAACAAATACCCTCTCTGGCGTAAATGTCCTGGAGGAAACATGTAATTTACTGTCCTCGCGGCACATTCAATTGAACACAGTACCTTCTTCAGGGGAAAAATACAAAAACAAAATATAGGTTAGCAAGCCATACATTGTAAATGTGGTTAATGTGGCTGAATATAGGTGTTGCAAGTGGCAAGAGGCCTCTGAGAATTTTTTTTTCCCTCCATTGGACTGTTTTGGGAAAAAGGTAAGCTGCTAATTTAGGGCATAATTCAAACAGTTTACAAAAAGAAAGGTCTGAATCTTTGGCAGCGCTCAAAAGAGAAAAAGACCACTCTGCTGAAGCTTGAAGCATTCAAAACCAAATAACTTGGGAGCACCAGAGGGAAAGCAAAATAGAACCAAGACCCCCTCCCACCTCCTAAAGGTCATCTTTAAAACTCCACATGGTTAGAACAGACACAAGGAAATCCTAGCCCATGGAGAGGCAAGCACAAATTAGGAAGAGTTGAAATGAGAAGGGAGAACCGACAGCAGCCAGGCTCCCCTGTGGTTCTCTGGTCTGTTGTCATACGTCATTCCTTAGCAGCAGTGGGGAGATTTCTTTCCAGAGATTTTGGGGGAAGCTTTGTTACCATGCTCTGAGTTCTTTATATGAAAACCGTGATGATGCTGGTTAGCAAAACTCTCCGAGGAAAAAACAAATACCACAGGGACAGCAGAGGGAGCTCAGTGCTGTTTTTTGTTGGGTACCACTAACGTTGGAGTGCCCTTAACCCCGACATTGACACATTCTTCCATTTTCTGATTCCCTGGGTTGTTTTTCCCCTAAGAAACAGTTAAAAACAATCTTTACTAGAAAGACGAAAAACCTCCCTTCCACCAAGTAAACAATAATATTTCATGTGGTTCTGCCATGTGGCTTCTTTGCTGTATTAGTGACAATACATGTAGTTCCTCCACTTCACATTGGATCATTTAGTAGGGCAAGTGAAATAGCTCCTTTATACTTTCCATAAAATAAGAATCTTAGTGGGTTCTTCTTTTTCTCTTATGCAACGGTGTATATATCCTCCTTGAAAAAAGTTCCTGAACTTTTCCTTACAACAAAAATATTTCTGGGAGTTAAATATGACACTTTTCTTTGAAGGAAGGAGATATAAAATTAAAGGCAGGGCAAATTCATTTTCCTACAGCTGTCCCTAAACATAGCAGCTTCACGTAAGTCTGAAAAACCATCTCTCTAGCGGCTTAGACATTAACACCGAAGGTGGCAGATATATCATTAGATTGTGGGCACACTAAAAATTTATTAGGATTATTTTTTTGTGTGTGTGAGAGAAAATAGTCCTGACAATCATGTTGATGATAATAAAATAGAATTAGCTGAGATTTCAATCTTAGCTGGCATTTAATTTTTCTCCCAATCCTGACCATTACGAACCACAGATATTTATTCCCTCTTTCACTGAATATTCTTTATTTCCTGAGAATCTTCCATCCCTTGCAGCAGGAGACAGGTGACAGGCCAATGAGTTGTGAACGCACATCTCTGTGTTGTGACATTTACTGCTCATGACCCTCTGCCAACCTCGGCCTTCGGAACTTACTGGGGCTTCCCGATGGCTTCACATGTTAACTCAAGCGCGTCCCCTTCCCGGGTTAGGCCTTGTAGAGGATAAGTCATCTGAATATGCACTTGAGGCTTATCTGTGTGACAACAACACAAAGTATAATGTTTAGCAAATGGTATCATCAGGCAAAATCAGACGTGCATGCTGCCTCAAAACCCACAGTACCAGCACTTACTCTCTCCCATCCGCAAGCCTTCAGTAACACCCTTCTAATTAGTTAGTAATCCTGGCATTTGCTTAAATTAAATCGACTAATAACTCTAAGGAGTGAACCGCGAATAGATAAGAGATTCATAAGCCAACTGCGCCACATCAAACATTTCCTGTGAAATACATTTTGTTACATTGAAGTTTATCTCCAAACTCACTCAAGCTAAAGGAAACTCATTTGCCTTCATGCTGAGGTGAAGCCACAGATATTTGTGGTGCTCAGAATTGATACATTTTATCATATATCATATATTACTATGTGACAATAAGTTGTGACACTGCATATTAATAAGTTTGCCTCTTCTCTGCTCTTGTTTTCAAATAGGAAACACAGAACTTCCGAATTCCACTCCAGTGGTTTTAAGAAGAAAGAACTGGGAGGTTTTGCTGGCCTCTAATGAAACCCTTTGACATCTCAGTGTAACCATTTAAGAAGAGAGGACACTAACATTTACTCGGAGCCTATTATCATAGGGACCATCCTTGGAGGTAGAGTAAGCCCACTTTTAGGGATGAGAACTCTGGCACCCACAGAATGAAGATACTCATCCAAGATCACAGAGATAACCGAATGAGAGACAGCCCCGTGGAATGTATGTTGGGATGGATTTCTGTTTCAAAACTAAATTTCCCAATGGCAATTCATAATTAAAGCCAAGTATAGCTTCCTAATGCAGTGAAATGCTTAGGTACGTGATGTAAGCATTCTTATTTCTACTAGCTACTTAAAACTATGTGCTTGTGCGGGGGTAGAGGAATGGGAGATGAATGATGGGAGGTGAAGGGAAGAGAAGAGAAGTCGAAGAAGTTAGAATTAACATAGATACAGATACAAACACATTTACAAATAAACCTGGAATGGAATTAGGAGATTTTTTTTTTTCTGTGTTGAACTAACAAGCTATTAATCCCTAAATCAGTTTTTCTCATTTAATTCTGTGGCTCTATAAATGCATATTTTTGGAAATGTACCCAAGAGTAATAAATGTGAGAGGGCAAGACATCAGTTGGCTGAAAGGTCAAAACAATTACCATAGTTTTACTTTCTCAGACAATCATACCACCTAAACAACAGCCCCTTGGCCTTTTACAAGCAGTGGTGAGCTCATTAACAGTCATCCTATGGAATGCGGGAGAAGACAGAAATATGGCCGGGCTCAACGAGTCTCACCCTGTACACAGCTACATAGCTGCACAAGGAAGTCCTTTCTGGAGATGGCTGCTTTCCAAATGCATTTTTATAGTCTCATTCCGATCTCAGATTTTTCTTTCATGTCTCTGAAAACCGTGTGGCATTCAAAACCTTTTAAAAGAGCCCCCTTGTACACTCACCAGTGTGCACTGCACACTGTGAATTGGTAGCGCTTTCCGAGAAGCTAAGTCACTTGCCAGAGAACGCAACGTTAACAAGCCCAGAAGCTCCAGCTGACCCCTGCAAGTAATATGCTTCTATTCTTGGATGTGCTGGCAGAGAAAATGTTTAAGAGCAAAATGGCATAGAGGTTTCCAAATACTGATAACTGGGTTGGGAAGGTAGCCGTTAAGGAAAGGCAGAAATAAGGATAAACACACGATGACCTTGAACTAGCACTGGCTGCTAGGCTGTAGCAAGGGCTCCTCTCCCTTTTAGAGATAGAGACCATGTTGTAGGCTACAACTACTGGGCAACACACATGGGTCTATTATTTTTGGTGGTGTAACACACATACATACACACACACACACACACACACACACACATAGCTAGGTAGTTATTTTAAAAAGGCAAGAAAAAAATTAGTGGGAGAAGGTTATGCACTGAACACATGGATAACAAAAGACTTTCAGCCTCACAGTTCATACTCAGAAACAGCAGCACTTACGGAGTTCCTGGTTAGGGGACCTCTGCCATTCTTACCCATGAACCATTCTGGGTGAGGCTAAATTTAAAGCCCCAAATTTGGGCTGAAATGTAACATTTGCTTATAGGTTAATCTCTGATCCATGGTAGGGCTGCATTTTTCATGCACTGCTGACTTTGGCCCATTAATTAAGGAGAAGCAGAATGCTTGTTGGCCTATGTGGAAGGTTTTTTTCCCCCTTCTTCCTCATGTAATTTAAAGCAAATACAGAGAGCATATTTTTCAGCATGGTGCACTAAGGGTTTTACATGCTCAACTTCCATTAATAATAAAGAGAGTGTTGAAAAACCCAATCCACTCTGCCTCTTCAGTACCACTAAGTTTGTTTCAGTTAAATGCTTTTTTATGTTCCTAATGAGCTGTTTACCAGTTGTCAATTACTCACATAAATTAGGAAGAAGAAGCTAAGGGACCTGCTATGGTACCTGGAATTTATTTTAAGAATCATATACTAAAACTCATAGAAAATACACCTTCAGTTTTGATAGCTGACTTTCCCAATTTACTCTTTAGGTTTCTGGAGAAACATCTACCATCTACTCATGGGTACAGCTGCCACAGTTACCTTAATAGCTGGCTGAAAAGGTAAACATTAATCTTGCTTGTATTATACAGAAAAACGTCTCCCTCTGTTGACACACGCAGTATTTATAGGCATATTATCTGACCATATGCAGCTGAGCTATCTTCACACCCAGCCTAGGAACCAAATGAAAGGTCTATGTGCCAAGATTCATCCCTGGGTGATGGAAACTTACAAATTCTGTTCCCCTTCCTTTGTCTTGAAAAAGGAATTTAATATTCTCAACAGGTGGAATAGAAACCCTGGGATTCCACTGGCACCTCTAGAACTCCGGGACATTAAATTTTCCCATGAAGATCCTGACTACAGTATGAATACATCAAAATACCAAACAATCCAGATGGCTGATTGAATACCCCAGAGCTCATCATTTATATTTAAACTATGTTCATAAATCAAATGTTATAACCCACCAAATCTTTTCTGAAACAGAACCAACCTCCAAGATTTATTTTTAAGTAATGAGGTAAAGCCTAGTACATTTTCTAGGGGATCGTTTTACACCTCGGTTGGTGTTGTAAGGCACAAGGCTAAAAGCCAGATGACACTTGCTACTCAAATGCAATAACTGTCCTGAAATGTACTGCACTGGATGGCTTAATGTCATTATAAAATGGAACTGCTACATAAAAATAAGAAAAATAGTTACGTCTGTGCACTTAAGGGACATTACAGTTATAGAGATGGCATCACCAACAGCCAATCAATTAGGTCGAAGGATCTGAGGTTTTCATAATACATAGCAATTTTTTTAAAACCTCATGAAAGATATTTAGCAAGACTGCTACAGCAGACAAAATTTGTTCATTAGTCAAAGTTGCACAGAGGGTTAAATACCAGGAGGCTTTAGGTCACACTACAGTAGCAATCAATTAAAAAAATAATATTAGAAAGACATTCTGATTTGATGAGACTTTCTTTAAATTTACTTTGCTCTCTTTATAAAGGGAAAAAATATGTAAAAGGAAACTCTTAAAGAGGTTAGAATGGCTTGCTGGCACATTACAATTGATTTCATGCCAGTGTGACCTTGCACCACATTCTGTGATCTTTTCAGAAGATGAAACTCAAGATTCTGTAACCTGTATTTTAATTTCCTATGTAAATGAAAAGGCATAGTCTCCTCTCTAGATCCAAACACTAACATATCAGGGTTTTGTATTTTTTAATTTTTAGAAAAAGGACTATGCATTTTCCTTTTGACTGGGATTTCACCATTCCCCTGTAGCAGAGAGGAGGAGAGCTGAGGCAAGGGGGGAAGGCAATCCTGCTATCCTGGCAGGAGGCATCCTTGCAGGAGTTCTCTTATCCTAGGGGCTCCTGCCACCTTCCCTCCCTTCCTGAGAATTTCTAAATCAGGGACTGGGGGGCATCAAATGCTCTTTGACATGCTTCCTGCAACCAGGCCCAAGGGCCTGAGTGCAGATCAGTTCCTGCAACTGAATTTGGAACACGGGCTCTTCCTGTTTCTTACTGAGATTGCACCCACTATTCTGATACACCAGTGCCTGTGGGATTTGATGCCTGTGGATGAAGTGCTGATTGTTTTAAGTTCTACCGGGGAGAACTCAAGGGCAGTGTGGGCCCAGATGACATCGGAATGGCTGGGTAGACGGTTCGGGTCAGCCCGTGCGCATTCAAGTGAGGAAGCATTGGCTGAAGAGTCTTTGTCAATCACGGGGGATTACTGCAGTTTGGAGTAGAACGACAATGCAAAGGTTAACCTTAGATTTGGTGAGTATTAGAAGCTGTTTGAGCTCAAAGCAAGAATCAACTCCTACAATATGGCTGTCTAAATTGTTGGGAGAAGACAGCTTTGTAACTAGAGGAGGGCAATGTCTAGCAATACAAGGTGATTGGGATTGGTGAGAGAACACAGTCACACAGAGCTTTCAGAGGAGTTAAAGAGAACATCTTGCAAAAGGTTTGCTTTCTATTGTCATAATACATTCATGAATAATTTTCACTGCCGTTTATTTTGTTTGTTTGCAAGGTGAAGGACCTCCTGCTGTTACATCTGTTACATGAATCATAGTACTTAAACTGCGCTTCTCGAGGAGGGCTGAACTATGATTGCGAGTGGGATGAGTCAAATCTGGAGGGACTGATGTAGGACCAAAGAGATGTGTCACATCTCCACAGTACCATGCAATCTCCCTGCTGCAACTTCCAAGTAGTTTTGCGGATATTACAATTCCTGTTTACCCAACAGAATCAAATTTTATTCTGCAACGTTGTGGCAGAAAGTTATGTTCCCAGTGCTTTTAAATGGGGTACATACTCACAGAGCATTCTTCCATATCGTGGAAGAAATCTTTAAAATTCGAAAGCAAAAAGAGGGCAAGAAAATCCTTATAGCTCTGTTTTTCTGGTTGATAGTTGGAAAAAATAAGCAAATCCTTATAGCAAGATTTTCTGCACAAGAACGTTATCTCTGTAAGATAAGTATTTTTTTTGTTTTGTTTTGGTTTTTGAATTGCTGGCAACTAGAACAGTGCCAGGTCCTGAGGCAGAACAGGCATCCAATGCATATTTGCTGGATGAATGAATGAAGGAGTAAGTGTATGAGAAGGGGGAGAAATATTGGGGTATGACCTTCTATTCCTAGCTCTACTACTGATTTAAAAAAAAAAAATCAGTCCATGAATCCATCTTAGGCCCTCATCACAAAATATAATTGTGTTTTTCTTTTGGAAGGTCAAGCCAGCTCCCTAAATCCAAGGTTCAGCCCAGGTGTTCTGGTTTATGTACTTTTGTTTTACTACGCATTTATTTAATATTAATACTTCTTGTGTATCTCAAAGTGGTATCTTAAGGGACATCATAAAAGGTGTTGTCTGACTATTCTTTTTAGATTTGTAGATGCCAGCTTCACAACCACTTAACCTTCCACAGAATCAAAATTTGACCTTGAGTTAAAAACCATTAAGTGAAGCACGTACACTGGAAGACTCGTTTCACTGTGTAAGTATTTGATGTCCACAGCCACACAGACACAGCTTTTATAAATACATTAAGGTCAGTGAGATGTGGGAAGATGGTCTTTAGTATAACAGACCTCTTTCTGCAGGGTGGGCCTCCAGAAGGCAGGTGTGAAGGCAAAGGCTTTTCCCCTTAAGGGTCATTCAAGTCTTGCTCGCAATGTTTTTGTCCAACGTTCACTCTTTGTATTTTGAATATTGGTTATTTGGCCTCCTGCCCTCTTTGGTACTGTAGATTGTATCGCTCACAATTTATAGTGCTTATAATATCAGGAACTCGGAAGCAACACTATTCTGTGTTAACACAACAAATAACAGGTTAAAAAATTAGCTTCAATCAGGGGTTTTCCATGCCTTGATTATTTCTCACAAGGAGTAATAAATACTGAAATAACCTCCCTGAAACTCAGTTCACTGCTTTAAAAAACATAAAAGGGACAGTGGGAGGAAGAGCACATTCTGTTGAAAGAGGGACGGGAGATCAGAGGGAAACAGGCCAAATCTGAAAACGCCAGCTATTATGCTTTGAAGAATACAACCTGCGAACAGAACTGATGGGGGAGAATGTGATCCAGGAGTTGCTCTTGGAAACTAAGTGTTATCCTCCACTCCAAATAGGAAAGGTTTTCCGATTTCCAGGTTTTCCTCTCCTCTTCACTGCAGGGCACTATCAATACCAGAGAAACATTTATTTTGGCACAGATAAAGAACAGGTTTTGATCATCTCCTCAATGTCCAATTTTCTCCCAGTTCAGGGAATAAAAGAAAAAAAAAAAAGCTACCCTTCTCTGGACCTTGGATGAACAGAACTATGGATTTATAAAATACCTGGCTACATCCAGTCAATAAAACTCATTTTGAAAATGATGCCCACGTACACGATTAACTGTCAGATGATAATCAGAGCAGGGAAGGCATTCAAACACCCACTTCTGGAGTCTTTGTTTTCATTCTCCCTTTCAAAACTCATCTCTGAATTTTTTTTCCTCTTTTTTCAAATATGCACACATACAAAACCCTCGCAAAATGAGGATTTTTTGCAAAACGTGGTAGAGAGCAAGGCTACGATGGGTGAAAGCAAAAGCCACGCAGCAGTAATGCGAGAGCTTCGTGTCTGCCTCAGTCAGAGGAAGGCTTTCCTTGCTTGCGCCCAGCAATCTGAATTCCACACTGAAGGTCATCGCTTCTCTCTGAATTCCCGGCTTATATCGCTATGTGTTGCCACCTTGATGCTATTTAGACAGTTTTCTTTTAACGCTCAGACGGTGAACTGTTCTCATTTAAACAGGCTTTTATTTGACAAGAGTACATTCCCTCAGATCTGAAGCTCTACTAACTGTGCTACAACCGTATCACGCGCTGCTATAATCAACCATGTTGTAAATTCGGGCACCACCACCTGTACAGACATTTGCAAGCAAAAATGCACAGAAAGACTGTAGGGTCATATAGCTCGGAACATTAAAAAGCAAAACTGTTCTCTGCGTAACATCTAAGGAAAGAGAGCTCTGAGCTCTTCCAGCTTGCGAGCATAATTATTTTCTGTTTTAAACATTTAACTGCGTGCTGCTGCCGTCCCCTTGCTGAGTCTCAGAATGAAAGCTAGAAAACTAAGGGCCCTACTGTATGTTCTTCATTCCCGGCAACGTTCCTATGAGAAAACCTTATTAATGAGCTTGCAAACGAGCACCCAACAGGGAAATGTCACAAACAAGAGCGGCTAATGCCCCAGAAAATCAAATAACTGAACACTTGGCTGATTGTGGTGCCTTTCATATTTATAATAAAAAAAGGGGGGGACTTTAATTCACTGATTCTGAAGGGGTCAACACCTTGCTGAACAAAACAACTCATTTATTTATGTTCAGAAATCTCCAGATGATAAATTACATTGATGTTAATCACTTCAATGCATATTACACAATTAATATCTGTACTCACCGAAAACTTAAGGATTATTAAAAGTATGACAGCATACACATCTGGCTGATTTTTCACATAATTGGGCACAACAATTTCTCTTGGTATCACAAATAAGGGTCCTAACAAACAAACACTGCAAAATTCCGGTTCAGTTAATTAGGACTTAAATCCACAAGACGAAACCAATTTCAAGTTGTAGCTCAAGCCTTGTCTTCTATGCAGTATGGTAGCACTCCATTTTACAGGGAGAAGTGTAACCTTTCTCTTTTTTTTATCCCTCCTCCCTTTTTTTCCTGTCGTATTTAAAGTAAGATAATTTAATGACATATAATGCAGATTTTCGTTATTCATTTCTTTTTTAACATTATTTTTCAAAAGGATATAATTTATACAGAATTCAAATCCATTATCTGTCATTTAGCCCTGTTCATATCCTGGTTAATATCTATTCATCTAAGATGAGGTAGAGAGAAGTTTCCATAAACCTTCATGGAGCAAAGTGGGCCAAGGTTAAACCAAGTGAGCATACTTAATACCAATCATACGGGGTTAGATTTGACCCCAAGGTCGTCTTATTTACCCCGAGTAGAATCTGAGGTCCATGGATGGGCTCAGTATTTCCTGGTGATAAGCTGTTGTTTACCACGGATGGCATAAGAAATCTTTTTAGGTGGCAAAGGACAAGATATTAAAAGAATAGTTCTACATTTATTTTAATGCTTATTAGACATAATATATATAACAAATAAAATCAATAATTTAATAGATATTTTTACATTGGTCCTAATTAGGTTAAAGCAATAAAGTGACTTAAAGAAAAATTCTAAATAAAGTAAAAATACAGATGATTCATGAATATGGCAAAACTTGTGAAAATGGCCCTCAAATAATTAAAGTTAGGAAAACTCTGAGGGGTAAAACGGACTCCTTAGATTATAAGAAAAATATGGTAACTATATGATTTTATTCATTTTTTGTTTAGGTCTATAGCTATCTACGGGTTTCTATTAAAGGGGTCAATGATCCTAAAAGGATTAAAAATTGCTAACTTCAAGGGTTTGGGTCAATATAAAAATGGGGGTGTAATGTTCTCCTTACAGGGTGTCCAAAATAATTCAACCTCCATTGGCTATGGAACAAAGGATTCTAAGCATCTCATGTATTCAAGCATCTCCTCATTCCACATGGCCATCAAGGGATGGTCCTGCTTGTCTGCAAAGACAGGAGTGCTATGGGGGACTGGAGAGGAGCCACCAACAGCACTGGCCAATGGCGGGTCAGACTTTAGGGCCCAATGACTGAGTGCTTCAGGCCTCTGGGGCATGAGCAGAGCTGCTGGTGTTCCAGGAGAGTAAAGCTGGCACGAAATGATGGACAGAGAATTTCAATCATGTTTGAAGAAGCTACTTAAGGAATTCCTGGCTGATTCTGCAAAGTTCTCAATAGTGCTCTAGGAATGGAGGGTAGTGAACTGTCAGGTGACTTTCTAGAGCATAGAGAGCCTTATTCAAGATGTCAAACCAGATCCTGAATTCCCATTCAGATTAATATAGTGCTTTGTAATTCTTAACTTTCCTTTATTTAAAAAGATTTTTTGCTGTACATGTATTAAAAAAATGGAATATCAAGGATAAAATATTTATATGACTTATGTTGGATAAAAGAACAGAGAGTCTCGCACAAAAAGGTGCTTTGTTAGAGTTTAAAATGATCAGTTGGTGCATCCTCACTTCTGGAAGGCATCAGAGTCACCTTCCTACAGTTAAGAGTTAGTCATACTTTGTTTGATGGAAGTCAAAGGGATTCAGATATGGAGTCTTATTCTTTTCCTTGGAAGGACAAATCTCACTTGAATATACAGAATATGGAAGACAAAGCTTATAAGGATCATTACCGAGTTTTCCAGTGGGTAGGAGGTATAGCACTTGAAATATTTTGTATTTGGGAATGAGTTTAACTTTGCAGGTGGGTGGGGTTATATTCTATTTAAAAGATATTCTGGGAAAACGCTAAAGGAGTTTAGGGGTGGAAACTGGAGGAATATCTTCTCAGGATTCACAAAGGAGCTAATGTATTATTAAAGCTAATGGGCCCCTACAAGGAAAGTTAATGGATATTAAGTTTGCTTAAATGAATTACATATTAACAAAGTCACAAGAAATCTACTATCTGCTAATTTAGATAATATCTGATCATTTCTGTTTTCCCATTATAGGGACATTACACCACAATAGCTTTAGTGATATGAAAATTATAAGCATGATGCCCATAATGAAGCTATATAATGAAGTAGATGAAATGAATTAACAAGAAAAACCTGCATTATGTAATGTTAAATTGAGCCAAGCTCACAGAATAAGGAAAGGCCGGAATGGGATGGTCTCTTAGAAGCAATGCTTTATAACCCTGCTCCCTGTTTTGCTCAGGCAATTTAAAAACATGATAGGGATTGTATGGGTTGAATGGTGTCCCCCAAAGATAGGTCCACATTCTAATTCCTGGAACCTGTGAATGTGGCCTAATTTGGAAAAAGGGTCTTTGCAGATGTAATTAACTTAAGGATCTTGAGATGAGACCATTCTTGATTACCCGGGTGGGCCCTACATCCAGTGACAAGTGTCCTTATGAGAAACACACAGAGCAGAGAGACACAGAGAAGAGGAGACAGTTATGTGAAGCCAAAGGCAGAGAATGGAGTTATTAAGCCACGAGCCAAAGAACTCCTAGAGCTCCCAGAAGCTGAAAGAGGTAAGAATGGATCTTCCCCTAGAATCTCCGGAGGGAGTGCAGTCCTGCCGACACCTTGATTTTGGACTTCCAGCCTCCAGAAGTACAAGAGAATAAATGCCTCTTGCTTGAAGCCACCAGTTTGTGGAAGCCCTAGGAAACTCATCCACCCATTCATGGAGGGTGATGCTTTTGCTTCATGATACACCAAATCACCAGCACCCCAACCAAACTCCTGTAACGTTTTCACTGTGCATACTCAAACATCACCTGGAACTTTTCAGAGGCCAATTTACAGAAGCCTTTTGATAAAAAGTGAGAAGCTTGCTATATGGCTACTACATTGGCACAAAAACCGTTTTGTGCAGAAAACAGATTTTTTTCCTCTTAAGTGGGAGAGTCCACAGGAGATGAGGAGAAGGTATTCAGTCCACAGGGCACAGTAAGGAGACAATCTCCCTCCCTGTGATCTAGCTGTATTGATGAAACATCAAGATTGTGGCAATGATTCCAAAGAGTTTGACTTTTCAACTCATTGCTATGATTTACGGCAAAATGGAAGGGAACATGCACTTTAAAACAAAATGCTGATGTAGAAAGGGAATAAAATCCCTTCTAAAAAAAGTTAGTACGTAGTATGGGATTAACAGAAAGGGAGAAAAATTACCCTAGATTTTGAGGTTAGAAATAATAACAGTCTATATTCAAAGAGATTAATTAATTCAGTCATATGTTGGAACAGATTGGAATTATTTCACTTTTATATTTGGGTTAAATGTAGTATTCTCAAATCTTCATCGGCACTTTGTAAAATGGCAGTAAAGTATTTCAGAAAGATAATCCTTTGATTATTTTTCTACCGAGACAACAAGATAAAAATTCAATCTATGCTATGGAAAATGAAGGCATCTAATAAACAGTATTTGAAATGTTTTTATGTAACTGCTACTCTATGCCCTCACAATAAGATACTCGGGTACTCACACTGTACTTCTAGATACCGCTGGGTCTGCAGGTTTCCAGTGACCGCAGGGTGTTCCACCTGACAGATCACCGGGACCCCATCGTCCTCCTTGTGCACCTTCAGCATCAGCTGACTGGTCACAGTGTACATGTCTGACCATTCTTCCACCTCCGATTTGCCTGAGGGACAGAAAACGTATCAAGAAGCCAGAGTTGGGTGAATCTGTTATTATACAACCTCCCCCTTCTCCACTGATCCCAGCATTGCTATTTTAACAAATGTCCATGGAAGTCACTTGAGACGAGGGTAATCTGTGGATAGTTAACTGATAAAATGATTATTTCCTTTAATTTCCTACTTTTCAACCTTGAAGAATAGTATTTAAGATCTACTTCAACCCCAAATAATATACACTATTTTTACTGAAACATATTACATATGTTCCTTCTATCTTAAACCCTCCCACAAAAACTCAGCTGTAAGTCGAACCATTTTAACATCTGGCTGCTCAATGTATTCATTCAAGAGGAGAAAAAGAAAAGTGCTTTTCCTCCCTATAACCATCTGAACTTGAAATATCTACTAGGCTGTCATGCCTTTTAACAATTCCAGGACGTCATCCAAATCCCCTAAGTAATTCAATCAGCGGTAGAGATATAAACAACCCCCTTTGCCTACCCCCATCATCAACAATTAAGAGAGAAAGTAACTAAATGGATTTACATAATTGAAATTGTAATTGAAATGTTTAAACTCTGAGACTTTTGGAAGACCACAGAAATGCAGTGGCAGTGGGCTAGAGCAAAGTAAGATACAGGGCTTTGGGCCAGAGGGAGACATGTCCAAGAACACCCAGAAAAGGAGGGAGGAGGCTTCCGGATGGGATGAATAGGCCGAGCCAGTCCCTTCCTGAACTCAGCACTCCCAGGAACACGGCGCACCATTAACTTTCTTTTAATGTTTTGTACTTATCGGTACACATTTAATGGCTCAATTCACTTAGACAGAAAGGCAGAGAGGAAATGAGAAACTCTTTCCTTCCAAAACCATACCTAGAAAATAGGAGATTAAAACAGAGCAAGCTTTTTGAAACTTAAGCTGTTATATATAGATTTATCTGTTTCCTGATATAGATTTCTCTATCCCCTTTCTAAAAGGGCTTATTCTTTTCTTCCTTACATTCTTTATTTAACAAGTGCATATACAGCACTTACCTTGGCCCAGGTATTAGCCAAATGCTTTACAAATATTCACTCATTTCACCTTCAAAGGAAGCCCATAAAGTATGTGATATCATCATCCCCACTTTAGAGGAAATTGAGGCACATAGCTAGCATTTCTGTCAAATAGCTAGAGAAGTTCAGCCCCTGAGTCCTTTGTCGAGGGTACTAATTGCAGGGCAAACTTGAAAAGGAAGGAATCCGAATGCTGACATACATAAGGGAATTAACTGATAAAAATTGGCCACATCGGGTATATGCTTTATCCTTTATCTAATGCAACAGCCGAGGTGGCAGGTATTTGAGGATCCCGGAATTAAACATGGGATGGGCCAGAACTGAGGAAAACACCAACAGAGCAGGGATAAGAAGCTGTCTGTACTGCCATCATGAAATCAGAGACTTTGCACAAGAACAGGCTGGTGAATTGCGCCACTGAATTACAGGTTTCACAAGAAAGTTGGTCTCTGTAAATTCACAATTAAAATTCTTAGTCTACTTCACGCAACCACTCTTGCAGGAAAGCATATAGACAACACAGCTGATAGCGCAATAGATGTCAGAATGATGTGGAATTTACCATGTAAAAGACTGTTTGACATTTAAAAAAATGTATGCAATAAGAATTTGGGGTTCTGGTTGGGCGCGGAAGCTCATGGCTATAATCCTAGCACTGCGGGAGGCTGAGGCGGGTGGATCGTTTGAACTCAGGAGTTCAAGACCAGCCCAAGCAAGAGCGAGACCCTGTCTCTACTAAAAAAAAAAAATAAAGAAAGAAAGAAATTAGCTGGACAACTATAAAGAAAAAATTAGCTGGGCATGGTAGCGCATGCCTGTAGTCCCAGCTACTCAGGAGGCTGAGGTAGGAGGATCGCTTGAGCCCAGGAGTTAGAGGTTG